>JANBQA010000422.1:0-15365 GCA_027576955.1 Dimargaris xerosporica
GATCTGGGGCTCTGCCTCCATTTGGCCAAGTACGCGCGTGGGTATGAAAACGCAATTGCTTCGGATGCACAGCTAATCAAACCACTGGACCCGAAGGCCACCAGTGGCCACAGGGGACTGTTGGCCATTGTGGAAACCATTGACAACGAGGCCGATTTAGCTGAGCACCTGAGTCGAGCTGCTCCACGAACCTCGCGCACGGTTACGCCCTCCGCTTCCACCACCGGGGACTCTAACCAATTGTCGTCGCTGAGTGCCACCAACGGCAAAGGAGACCGCTCAGCGCCTTTCTTGTCCTCAAGCACCCACGCTCATCTCAACTCCAACTTTGTGGCAGCTCAGAGTCAGTCCCACGATCGCGCCGGTGGCAATAGCAGCAGTTCCACGTACCCACCGCTTAGCCCGCGTACCACCCAGCCGAGCCTAGAGGCCCAAGCCCATCGAGACGGGCTGACTATCCCACGCATCGTGACCCTGTGTACCGATTTTATTGAGCAGCATGGGCTCAAGAGCGAAGGTATCTACCGCTTATCGGGGCAAAATTCCGTGGTCAAAGCGCTCAAAGAGGAGCTGGACGCCACCGGAAAAGTGGGCGAGTTTGATCACCTGGACCAACGGTTCGACGTCAACAATATGTCTAGCTTTTTGAAGCTTTACTTTCGTGAGCTGCCCGACGGCCTGATTCCCACCCGGTTGTACGATGCCTTTGTCAAGATTGTTGAAACCCGCGACGAGGAGAAGCGCCGAAGTTACATTCGGAATGCTCTAGCAGCGCTGCCCAAGGCCAACTACGAAACACTACGCCACCTGATGCACCATTTACACCGCGTCCAGGAACATCGTCAGGTCAACATGATGAGTATCAGCAACCTTTCGATCGTCTTTGGTCCGACGCTGGTGCGTGTTCCGGAGCATATTAATCCAATCTCCAGCATGCAGATCCAGTGTAAAATAGTGGAGCACATTTTAGAACTTTGTCAGGACCTGTTTAGCCGATCCCCGGCAACGACGGCTACTGACCACTCGTAATGCTCATGGACCGTCGGGCAGGAATATTTGTGCAAACCTTGCCCTCCCTCTTCTCATGCTTGGTCAGAGTTATCGTGGGCCTTCTATTTCTTCCGCTTGCAATATGACTGGCTCATTACTGCTACTGCCACGGTCACTCTTTGCTACGTATACGTACATACACATTGACCGGGTTTACTTAGTACGCCAACTCTACGTTGCTTTATCGTTTAACTGGTATGTTTTGCGAAACTGTTAATTTATGCCATTTTTAACGGAGTTAAGGTTTTTTGAGAATTGGTTTTTCCCTATCTGTGCGGTTTGTGTGCGTGTCAACGATTAGAAACCCCTTTTTTCCATATTTATATATATATATGAAACGTGCTGGGCTTGACAAGCGGTATTTTTCTTCACGCTGCCCTGTTTTAGAAATTGAATCGAGCAAGAAAGCACCTGTAGTGGATAGTAGCGAGAGAGCATCGATAATTAGGCGAGTGACATAGATCAGACGATGATCAAGGTCAAGTCGCGCAAAAATAACTAGTTGCTGATAGTCCCAATGAAGGTGGCTTTGCGGTAATTGTTAGGCCTTTGTTGATTTCCCTCATGTTTGGCTGTCAGCGCGTTGGATAAAAGTACCGCTGGACTTGGTGCCCTACTATCCACTTGTTATTAGAAACAGAATTTTTTGGATAAAATCATCACTGCGTAGGCTCTGGGTTGACCAATGTTCACTACAAGGAATGCTGTCCATAGCCTTTATTGTGCTATTGGGCAGTGTATATCGTGTTACAAGATCCCTGTGTGCAGTCGGAAGAAAATATTTGAAAAAAAACAGACACACTAATCGAACAAGGTAGGGGATGAGGGGCTAACAAGCCCATCGCATTCCATTGGTCCTTGGCACGCTGATGAAACAAACAGTTGGCAAACAAAGAATCGACCATGACTGCACACAACTACTAAAAAATGACACACAACAGGCAACCATTCAGGCTTCCTCATCCTCTCTTACGCCGCGGCCTCCAACGCCTGGATCAGCAACCGCGACTCATCCACGCAATCAATCGGGTAGACGTTGAGGACCTGGTAGCGCACCTTCTTGGTTTCGTTGTACGTCTCCATCTTGGCGCGGCAACGAAACACAAACTGTTTGAACAGGGGTTGGTGGAGCTGCTTCTTGAACTCGATGGGATCGGACAGTTCGAGGCGCTTCATTTCATTGGCCGGCACCGGGAACAGTTGCTCGGCCACTTCATTGAAGCACTGCAACCACAGCTGACCGGTATGGTCACACACGTTGACGGTCATCAGGTACCGGTACTCGGGCTGCGGGTACGATTGATCGCATTTTTCGCAGCGCCACATGCTATCGCTCTCCACCACCTTCTTTTGGCAGCCATCGCCTGGGCATGACGCATAGCAGTAGTTCTCGGGCTTGACAAAGTTGATGATCCCGCGCACGTTGAAGTAGTCCGGCTTTTCGTGGCTACCCAGCTGCTCTTCCTTCACATCGTGCACCGATTTGCGCTCGTCTCGGCGGGAAGCAAACGATCCACCCGCCCCATCAAACCCACCACCGCTACCAAACCCTGAAGACCCCATGGCGTTGGCGTACTGTTTAGGCTGGATTGCATGGCCCTGCGCATCGTACCACCCACGCAGCCGGTGAGCCTCGGGAATATCAGGGTTGAGCGATGCCACGGCGCTCATGGGCAAGGACAACGAACGACCATTAAAGTCGCTGACCTTGGCTCCTTTGACCGCAAACACGGGATTATCATCGGCGCTAAACGATTCAGCATACTTGCCCCACAGGGTCATACGCACCGCGTATTGCGACGTGTCCACCAGCGTCACATCGCGCTTGGCCACATTCTTGTGGGTAGTCTTGGACACAATGTTGGACAGCGGAGCCACTTCACGCACCACGCCAATCACGTCCACCATCGCATCTTTCTCGTGGCTCATGAGCTGATCCAGGCCAACAAACTCATACTTCATGGTGGGCACGTTGGTAGGATCCGAGCATAGCTTTACTTCGGTCGTCCGCTCCAGGCCCAGCTCGTACTCATTCTTAATGGTGCTGTATTGAGGCCGGGCCATGGTCACGCGAGCATTGGAAATGTAGTACACCTTGCCTTCTTCAAACACGTTGATGAGGCTATCTGCCATGTCGTTGAACGCGGTGGCCTTGATTTCCCCGCTCTCATCGAGTAGATTGACGCTAAACAGTTTGCCCTCACCTCGCGCATTGTGCCAGAAGCGCATGTCGCTCTTTTGTGTCACTCGAGCGCGGATGGTCCACTTGTTCTGGTACGGATTCAGGCTTTTAATCGGGCACACGTTGGGTGGTGGGCCGGTTGCCGCTGATGCCATGTTTTGGCCGTAAGCTCCGCTACTGGTCATTGAGAGCAAATAAAACCAAGATGGAATGGGCGTTAAACAAACGTATCAGACGGGTTGACCGTATTTACCAAGCCAAGATAAATACGATGAGCGTATAGCCGTGCATAAATGATTTCTCACACGGCTGGTCTGTAATGTATAACACAGCGATGTGGGCAAAAGAATATACACTAGAAAATTTCCAAAACAGAAGCGACTCTGCGCATTGCAAACGCGTCGCGTCGTGCCATACCATGCCATGACACGTCGCGCCTTGGCTAGTGCTCTTACCTGTTGGAATAAGCTGGCGAGCCGTAGTTGCCAGAGGCGGCATAAGGGGATTGGTTGGGTCTAATGATATGGAAAACCGTGCCGCAGCAAGTCATGTGATGGCATCCCTCAGGTGTTGATTAGCCAGTATCCTCATTATTTACCATCACCTGCTCTCAAGCGTGCTTCCTCACAACCGGTGCAAGACATCAACTACCACCGCCATGCCAGTTGCTTACCTTGCAGCAGCGGGCGTGGGAGCCGCAGCAGGTTGGCTGGTGACCGCAGGCGCCGTGGTATTCAACGACGGCGACGCACCAGCACTGCCGGCAGTCAGTTGTTGCGACGAATCAATGGACACGGGCTGACCAATGACGGCAGGTTCCTGGCGGATCACGTCGAGCTGGAGTAGGATAACAAAGGTCTTGTCCTTAACCTTGTTGCAGACAAAGTGGGATAAGCGAAACACCGAGTAAGCGACCAGGGCTTCCGATAAAACCAGCTCAGTCAACTGGCTGGCGAGCATCCCTTGGATGCTGTGGACCCCGTCGGAAATCAGCAACCGGTAGCGGTCGCTACTGCCAGTGCCGCCGGTCGTGTTGGGCTGGGCAACCTTGCGGAGCGCTAGAACTTGCAGCACTGGGTTGTGGTACAGTGGGGACGATTCGTTCCCGTTGGCGATTGCCATCACGGCGCCTTGCGAGAGTGTGCTCATGATTATTACAACAGAGGGTCTGTGCCACAGGAGAAAGCAGCCGGAAATGGGTCACTGGCGATACAGTTGGTAAAAGCAGTTGTAAAAAATACCAACAAAGTAAATACAGGGAGGAACAGTTACCAAAGCATGCCCTTGACCAGTTCACTGCCCTATCCTGTGTTTAAACTCCAACATAACAAAAAAAACCACCCGCCTGGGTGAATGGGCCAGGGGCACCTAACCACAAATAATAACAGCACAAGGGCAAATCCCAGCGCAGTTCCCGTGATTGCAGCCGACCGACTAGCGCAAGCGCAGCGTCGTCCAAGGCACACAGCTCATGACAAGTGCCCACAGTCAAGGCCATCAGCACTACCGTAAGCCATCGCTTGTCCCATTGGCTCCCATTGCTTGACGCTGCAACTCTGGATGCTGGAATCAGCCCCAGTGATCATGACTACCCCGGTATGTATGTGTGGTTACCACAATCTATGCTGTTCACACTGGATTCTAATCATACCCAATAGCTGTATAACCAAGCAAGGCTTTATTGCATGGAAAATCAATTGCTGCTAAAACAAATTATGTGATTATCAAATGAATACTGATAAATCCAAGGCACTAAGACAAAGGTTTGGAAAGTTCAGCGCGCGCCACTTCCGCTGCATCCTGCAGTATTTTGAGACAACTATCAACAATCACTTGCTCGTTATCAATACGTGCCTTCCATGGGTCATACTTCTCTCCAATGTTGGCAGTCAAACCTCGTTGCTCAGCCAAATCTTTGTCCATTACAAAAGTACCCTTACAGCCAGGATGTAGGAATAATGCCTTGTGCAATTTCTTGCCTAACAAAGCCAAGGACATAGCTCCAGGCTCGTCTAGAGAATAGCGAAAAACCGAACTAAAACTACTTTCTTCATTCAATAAATGCTGCTTAAATCGAGCAATAATTTCATAGTCACGATTTGACCGAATAACTGCCTTTGGTACGAATTCGTGTAATGGCGAGGAGGAACTCTTATCGCCCTTGAGCCCCCAGGTGCTCAGCCAGCAGATAAGGTACAGTAGTGACTCCCAGTCATCCAGAGCTGTCCGTTTGCTATAGTTGCCTTGGGGATTGCCAATGCTCATATAGGGCAGCGTGCCCACACGTTTAGACTGGTGAAGTAGTGCTTGGGAATCTATGTGGATGGCATGGTCAAAGTCAACCAGCATGCCTTGCAGCTTGCCGTTTTGCCGGACCACCATGATGTTGTTGGTCGAAATGTCGCGGTGGAGAACTTGGCAGTCATTGTACAGCTTGTAGTGACAGGTCATGGCATCAAACAGCACCACAATAAGTTCGTTGTAGTCACTTGGCGTGTTAATTCTCCCAGCAATGGGCGTTATGGCCATGCGAAGGTGCACGCAGAACGGAGACATTGTAAAATACCAATCACGTGTAAACAGGTCGTATTCAATGCCGCCAATGGCCAAATGGGTGCTATCATGCTGCCAAACCCCGTGGCTGCACTGGTAAACGGCGCCACCCGCCATAAGCTTTGCGTATGGTATGCCAGGGTCATGCTTGGTGAAATGTTTGTTAATACGGCGAAGCAGGGCCACTTCATTATGAAGATTAACACTAGTTGGATTACAATCGTTGTCCTGCCATGCATCCTTGATAAATACTGTTGGTGGACTGTTGGGGTGTTTTGACGCTAGGTAGGTTATCGTGTGACTCCCAAAGAAGGAAGATCTAGTACAGACATTGTTCCTATGTGCATAAAATAAGGTGGACTTGGGCGGCTTATAGCCCTCTGATGAGCAATTTGACTTCATACTAGCGGATTTGCTGGAGTCCAGGTCATCAAAGCATGTAATGACCCATTGTTGAAGTTTCTTGTCAAACCAAACTGTGGGATCAAGTCCGAATGGCACCGGACCGGCCAGAGACCAATAGATCAGAAATTGTGTAAGTTATTGACGGCCAGGCAGCGTAGCCAGGTCAATTTCGGCCGACCGATAGATGCGTGCATAGCTAAAGAGGTACACATATGCAAATGTGTTAATCATGGCAATGGACCACGCATATCGACGGTTGGGTTGGCTTCTGTAAAGATCCTCTATATTGCGTACTAACCGACTGCTTTCACTATGGACTTGGTATGAGTAAGGTTCCCTGCCGCTACGCGTTACGTCCGCATCGTAGCTAACCTGGATGATAGCCACATGTTGCTCATTTTCTTCGCTGGGAGTAAAGCAACGGAATCCGTCCATTGGGAAAGCTCGAGAAATGATGCCTATGGGTGACCAATTACAGCTGTCCGAACCCGCGGGCGCGTGGGTACTTTGGGGCTGTGCCTGCAAAAGGCGAATCTCTTGCAGCACTGGGTCAGTGGCGTCCAGTAATGCCGCCTCGTTGTACACCGCACGTGCTCCAATATCGAGCAACTGCTTCATTGAGGAATAAAAGGCCTTTTTACTTGTACACTGCCCATTGACCAGCGTTTCCAGAGGGCCAGTGACCTTGGACAGCTGGGAGGAATGACAGTTCGGTGTGGATACGGGTGGCTCGTGTCGCGGCATCAGCGTCTCTGGGTTTAGCTTGCGCCAATAGCCGGTCGACCCCAACCTCTATTGTAGCGCGCTCGATTAGAATATTGAAATCGGCGTCGTAATCCGTACTCGTCGCAGTCCTGCAAGCCTCGGCGCTACGTTTTGCACATGACTGTGTCATTTTGTGGTTCAACGACGTTCCTTTGTCCAGACCTATAGGCGTGTGAAGCTTTTATAGGGCAATTGCTGGCCGGTGACTAATGCGAGGATAATGGTGCTAACTACTACCCTTCCCCAACAGCAACAGTATGACCATACTGTGGTGGTTAAAGAATCGTACTGCTGAGGTTAATCAATAGGGTCTGAACAAACCTGTCAAACATGGACATTTTGCTGTTAGCAATGCTCAGCCCTATGCTGTCATCACCATAGAGTTAGCCGCCTCAAATGCTTACCAAGTTTAGCTGGTCCTCTTTCAGACTTATCCATGCAGCATTGCATTGCTGTATTGGAAATCATGCTGCCTTACCGATCAGGTTTAGAAAGCTACACCACTTTGACATTATGTATCAGTCATCCCACACCGTCAGCGTGGTGATGCTTGATTCCAAGGTCTCTTTGTGGGAGCAATCGCTGACTCACTGTCAGCATGCCAGCTTCCACCCAAACTTGCCGCTGCAAATAGGATGTGCCAATGCGCCGAAGTAGGGGTAAGGATGCAACTAGCAAAATCCCGCTGCTAGACATCTCAAAAAAGCATATATATATAGTTAAAACCACCCATAACGACAGTGCACCTTGTTTCCGCAGCACAGAAACTCTACACACCTAGGCAATACTGCGGAACTCTGCCATGCATTGCTCATCCATGTTTGATGCTGATCATCTGAAGCGCTTGCGTGCTGAAGCAAGCTGTCTGGCAAGCAGCATCAATTGAAATTAAGTACGCTACATGCCTGTCTCTGGCCAAGCATTTCAATTCCAATCTGATTAAGAAACATGCCTTTTTATACGTTGGGAAAGAGGTAAAAGGCGAAGTGAGTGAGGATCAACTGTTAGGTCTATTGACCATTGGCCATTTTAACGCCACCTCCTATAGATACGATAACGGTGCAGCGCTTAGGAGTTTGGCACTGACGGTATGCAGTGGACCCTTTGTCAGTGGGCGCTACTACTTGAACCATACCTACATGAGAAGCACTTCCCAGCCTCCCACTGCGCTTTTCTTATACTCAGAGCACTGACAATGCCTTTACCATACTTGATTTCTAGCGCACTTCGGTACCATGGATGGCTGCTGACCATTAGCCTGCTTTGACAAATACCTTATACGGCAACAGCCCTTATCCAACCACGCTTGCGATATAGCTTACTGTATTTACAATAGCCAAGCCATTTCTCTGGGGGTGTTGTGATAAAAATTAGCCAAATACGTCGATGGTGGAAATGACGGTCAGCAAGCAAACTAGCTGTATGGCAGTACAATAGTTGTTTATCCAATAAGCAAGACCTTTACTGCATTTCACTCTATTCACGTACTGTCAGTCCGTCAATTTCAAAACAAGACAGTCGCTTTTGTTTGGTATACAGTTGCCAATGACAGGGCTTGTTATCACAACCAGAACCAGGGTCCAGCTCGTCGCCAACAGACCGTAGGCCAGAGCAACGAGATCCTGATAGAAACAAACCTTCCTTGCCGTAGCTGCGAGTAAGAGCAAAAAAGGGAAAAAGAGGTGTAAATAAGAGTGCATGGAGTGACGGCAAGGGTAAATGCACAAAGCAAAAAAAAGGCAGAATGGAACGCACAAGGGCATGATGAGAGCAATATATGGTTACACAGCAGCGCAAAAATGGGCGAGGAAATGAGGAAAAGGTGCAGTGCACCAGGTGTTATTCTGGATAGCAAAAGCAAAACCGTGGCAGAGAACCTTGTCTATGCACACACCCATGCTTAGTTGGCCCTCACTGACAACGACAAGCAGGGCCGTATGACAAAATGGCATATGCCCGTGTCGAGGAAAGCGATATCGGTAACAGCAGACCAGGCGCCGATCACCCTACAGAGACTGGCACTATGACCGAGAAAAGGCCAACTGCTAACTGAGGCTCCCGCAAAAAATTAGATAACTACGCGTGACTGACCAATTTCCAGGCATTACGTGGACAGCTTCCTAACATCAGTGGTATACATTGCCAGTGGAACATCGTCGTCCTCATCATCGCTAGCAAACTGGGTTACGATGGATGGCCGGGGCGATGGGTGCGCATAGCTGCTTGGTCCCAAACCCGAGTGGCTGGGTGATCCAGGGCGGTGGTGGCCAGCTGGGGGACCGTAGTACGGAGCAGACCCAGCGCCACCAGGGGGCGCATTATGCTGGTAAATGCGCTGTTTTTGACGCCCATACTGCGGATTGCCAATGGCCATCTCTGCCGACGGTTTGCCGCCGTGTTTACCCGAGCCTGGCCCCCGTTGGCGGTTCTTCTTATGCCCTTTCTTTTTGCCCGATTTGCGATCCCCCGAGCTCCGTGAGTCATGGCCTGAACCGGTGTGCGATGAGCCACCCGGTGTCAGCGAAGGGGGAATGTCGTGGGGAGTAGATGCGGTGGGTGAAAACGATGGGCCCTGGGATGCGGGGTACGAATAGGTATAAGAGCTATTACCATGGTCGCCGGGCGAGCCCTTGGCTGAATGCGAGTAGTCGTCACCGTTGGGCGCACCATAGGCCGAGTAATCCAATCCAGTTGCCGCGTTATCATAGTAATCACCTGCTCCGTTGCTGTTTGGGACCAGCCCAAGCGGCCCATTGCTATTGGGCGACGACGGGTCTCCACCTCCTTCGTAAGGCTGGCTTGGTTCGGGTGGGTCACCCGGTGACTGATTGTAGTAATCCATGGGGCTGTTGGTACGGGGGTTGATGATTGACAGGTACCAAAACATCATGTTGGAGATCAGCACCTGATGCAATAGTGGACGTCGGGGATTGGCCAACTTGATGTGCGATAGTCGGTAAATGGCCCGCTCAATGTGAATTGGGTATCGGTTGTAGTTGGTATAGCGCACTGGGGGCCGTGGGGCAGCAATATCTTTGATGAATTGAGGCGGGTTTAACGCATTGAAATTGGCATCGGGTGGCGAGGCGGTGCCCAGAGGGTCAGTCAAGGACGGTTTGGGCACGAGGCTGGCATGCATGGTTTCACCGTCTGAGTCGGACACCGCATCTTCGGAAAAAGAGCTCTTGCGCGAGGGACCATGCGAATCGGACGACGAGAACTTTTGTTTGGTCTTGGAAAATAGGAGAGAAATAGGCGACGCACGTTTGGGTTTTTGAGCTGCCTTGGAAAGCGAGTTGGGCGGGGTGTGGGTGGGGGATCCTCCCGAGGATGAGCTGTCAAAGCTGTTGATGATGGCGACATGGTGGTTGGATAGGTGGGGATCAGCTGGGTCGCTTGAAGGACGCCGCTTAGTCCTATCGGGGCCAACCCCTGACTGAGTGTTAGCGTCCGAATCCGAACCCCATAGCCACGACCAGGGCGACGATTTTTTGGATGCGGGAGCAGAGGCTGGGCCATCCTTGGCCGAGCCCGGGCGCGAGATAGGGTGGGTCAGGGCAGGCGTTGGGGGCGGGGGTGGCTTCAATGGAACGGGTAGGTCCTGACCCAGACTATCCGTCGACTTGATCGGCGTTGAGGGCGTGTCCAGGGGTTTACCACCCGCTGGTGAGGTGAGCAGAGGGTCCAAGGAGGCTGCGGTGGAAACTTTCGGCGCGAGTACTCCGGTCATCACGGTAAAGGGGCTAGCTTCAGCATGGTCCGGAACAGGCACGGGCACTTCATCTGTCGAACTGCCCAGGGCATCGATTTTAGCGGTAATCTCGGACAGTATGCCCTGAAGCGTGGTCGACGGCTCCGAGGCAGAAACTGGTTCAGTATTTGAGGACAATGCTACAGTGCCGGTATCGTCGGGCACTGCCAACGACGCATCGCCAGACTGCTGACCCCGAGCAGCGGCCTTGCGCATCTGGCGGCGACGTCGACTACCTTCAGAAAGTACCGAATCCCGCCGTAGGTTAGTCCGCTTACTACGCTTGAGGCCAGACCGTTGGATATTTTGAATCACCCAAGTGCCATCATCGTTGGAATTTGAATGGTTGGCAAAGGAGTCGCTAAAAGATGAGACTGGGGTAGCTTTGAAGGCGCTGTCGGTGGTGTTGCGGCGCCGAATGACAGCGGTGAGCTGCCGTGGCTCCATAGCAGTGTCGTCACCGGGTTGACCATCGTCGGCTGATGTGTCCACGGGGCCTTCAGATTCTAAGTCGCTTCTTGAGTACGAGTGGAGCGAGAGCACAGACCGCCGACGGCTAAGCCGCTTTTCCATGGTATTGAGCACGGTGCCATGCTCCTTAATCCAGGCGCGAAACTCACTGGGCGCAATTTCCGGGTGCAAGTGCGCGGGTACCCATACATTGGCAGCTTCGTCGCTTAGTTGGAAATCTTCCGGAAACTGGGACGACAGCGCCTCGCGTTTGAGCTCGCCTAGCGCTTGCAGCTCTTCCTGAAGCCACGCGCCCTTGGCCTCGTCGTCCTGGCCAGACTCACACATGGGTGCATCGGCGGGAGGCGCCGCATCCACTATGGAGTTTGGGGGACCTGAAGCGATTGGGGCCGGTGGGGCCTGCATTGTATAGGTGTGTGGTCCGCGATGCGAACAGCGCTACCAAAATACGGGCTGGCGGGAGCAAACAGCTGATCCAAGTCACAACGCGAAGCTATTCCGCGGCCAGCTAACAACAACAATAACAACCACAGCAACTGATAACAGGGAGTAAATAGGGCAGTGGGAATAAAAAACGGGAGAAACGCGGCGCACCCTTGGCCAATGTCCACAGGCGATGGCCCAGGAGATGGATGTGGACACCGGTAAACGACTCTAGGAACGCCGATGGCACCTGCAGCTTGGTTGCCAGGAACAAAGGCGCAAGGCTGTTCGGCAACAAAAAAAACCAACAAGGCAGCTCTGTAGCTCCGGGCCGAATGCGCAGACTCTGGGCCAGGCCTTGTGAATACCGATGGGCGGTCACGCGCAAGAGGGGTGCGAGTGGTCAGTGGAACCACCAGGTGATCCACAGCTAGTCAAAAGGGGCATCAATTGGTCGCAGGGTACATCAGCAGCAACAACAACAAGGTGAGCATTTTTACCACCAGGACCATCTCGGTGTTTGTGGGTGCAGTGCCAGATAGGGAGCTTTGACGCTGTCTGGCACCAGTGAGCTATTGCTGGCGCTTCCAAGCGCCTTGGGAGCGTATGCTAGGGGCCCATCTGCCGGTAAAAGAAAGGCTGCAGGTGATACTTACAGGCAAGCGACAAGTGCAGCAAGCACAAGAGGGCAGCTCAACCGTTCTGAGGCGCTCTGGCCAATTCGTGCGACAGTTTGCCTTGTTCAGGCGGCGCAGCGACAGAATAACGAATAATAGACGGGGAGGAAAAGAAAGGGCAAACGCAGTACTAAACTAGGCATCGCCAGGGGTCGACACACAAGCACCGATCCCAACAGGCATCTCTGAGCAAGCGTTGGCGTGGCGTGGTGTAATTAAGCCTGCTTGGGCGTGTACGATGTTCGGGCGTCTGGTTGAGCGAACAATGCGGAGTAGGTTTGCTGGCCATACACACACGCACCTACGCTGGTCATGAGCGAGCGTACAGCAAGGCAGCGTAGAGCAGCAGGGCTAAATAGGAGCGGGCGTTGAAATGTCAACTAAAAAATAACGAACAATGTCAGCCAGCGATAGATAGGTGGTGATGGGCTGCAAAAGGCAAGGCCCAGCAGCGGGGAATCACAAATACTATTCAAGGGCACTCACTGTGAGCTGTATCCAAGAGTTCATACCACGGCTTTGTCCACACGCCCCTTCACTTGCATCAAACGAGAGCAATGGTACACCAGGCCCAGCAATAAAAAAAACAAACAAGAAAAAAATTCCGGACTGCCGAAAGCAGCGATGGCTGCGCTACCCTTTTTTTTGTCGTAATTGAGGCCTGGCGTGGAGTAGAGAGCAGAACAGCCATCCAAAGGCTAGTTAGTAGGAGGGCATTGGGAGAGCTGTGAGTACAGCATATATACATAGAGCTATGATGCTCTGACTATGGTGGGCGATGGGTGCAGACCAAACAAGCATAGAAGGCCCGGTGGCGTGGAGCGCTGCCCGTGCTGGCCTTGGCGCGCTTATTTCATCCCTGGTCACCAAGCAGTAGTTTGCAGCCACAAGTACCTTCCGCATGCCCAAAGCGGGCGGCATTGTTCCGCGGTAAACTACGTTTTTTGCGGGCCCTGGTTCACCACTGCCTACCAGCTAAGCATTGACTGTGTTGCCAGGGCAGAGCAGTGTGGGGCTGCAGCGGTCTGCGACAACAAAATCCACAACAGCTCGCCACCATTTTCTAGCCCGCTCCAATCACAAATGCGCTGCACAGCCTGATCAAAGCCCACTAGCGTCAGCTCCGCCTTCATCTCACCTCCATTCGATTCCAATCCATTGAAAGCACCCCTTTGTTGGCCTCACCAGTGGTTGGTCCCGCCTTGACTAGCACCTTTGTTCCTTTGACAGCTGGCATTGCCAACGAGAAAAACAACACAACATCAAGGCCACCATGGCAGCCATCGTTCACCTGTAAGTGTTCGCCAAGAGGGCACTTGAGCACAGCCGTTGGAGTCGGGTCCTCAATAGTAAGCCAAGTCCAGTCAAGCAGAGTAACATCCTGCTGACCAGATCCTCTCATTATTCTTATTCAACAATGGCTTCGACGACGACGAGTTGACCTCTTGCTTACCCTGGTTCGGCGGTCTGACTGGCCTCCATAGACACCCACTAGCCCTACTCACCATCAATGACCACTATACCCGCATCGCCGTGCAAAGCCACGACAGGGCAGTACGGGGTAGGTTAACTTTGCTTGGCACAGGGTCACGTTTTTTTCCTCTTGTTACAACTAACCATTAACCAGGCCACCTTCAATACTGACCTCGACCTGCTTCACCCCACGCTTGCAATGCCTGGCAAATGTTGCACCAACCGTTAGCTTGCGGGGCGTTGCTCGGCTACCATGATGGGCGAGTTTACCATATCCACACTGCCTGCGAGCTCAAAATCAGCCCTGGTACTTCCAGCAACGAACAAGGCGGCTCAGCCATGACAGGTGTCGCCTGGGATGTCAATGCATTGACGCGAAGAAAAGAGCAAATGGCTCAAATATTTCCTCAGTATGAGATAGTGGGATGGTACGGAATGGGCGCCGAGCCTACGCCCGATGACAAGGTGCTGCATCAGCAGATAGCCGCAATGCTCTCATCTGATACAGAGCTGCTCCTGCTCCTATTAGACCCTCAGCAAATGGCACCAGGGCATGAGACCATGCCCATTCAACTATGGGAGGCCGTCGCGGCAACTGACGCCTCACCCGCCGCCTTTATCTCTGTCCCTTATGTCGTCGAGTCTACCAAAGACGAACGGATTGCGACCCGCCAGCTGGTCCAAGGTGCTCATACCGACTCGACCATTCCTGGAGCGCAAACCATGCAGTACCTTCAAGAGCAGCAGAACGCTGCGCAAATTCTTCAAGCGCGGCTTCAGACCATCCAGCGGTATATCAACAGCGTGCAAGCAGGTGGGTAAATTTTGTTGTAGATATCGATAACGCCCATCACCGTGCATGACAACCAAGGTGGCTAGGATATAATCGCCTGATATACACGTCAAGGCAAGAAATGGATAACAGGCATTTAACAGCAGAGCCTGTGCCTCGTGCCTTATACCCATACCCTTGCATCGCTGAACACCATGACCGAAAATATACCTGATAGGTGAACTCCCCGCTGATCCTGGCATCCTGCATCAAATATCAGGCCTGTGCAGCAACTACCCTGCAGCCACCCAGTCGGACCAGCAGACCAGCACCACCACTGCTCGTGCCACCGCCCATCAAATATCCTATCTGGGCACTCTCAGCAATGCAATCTCACAGCTGGACCGCCTACTTCGTGACACGCGGGTGCGGGAGAGTAAAACTAAAGTCACCGATAAGCCTCTGGGATTCGATCCCTAGTTAGAAATTTGGGTTCAGAGTAATCTACCTTGGTACCAATATCGGTTCAATAGCTTTGCAAAACAACCAAGATTTACTTTTGTTTTATTATTGTTTATTGCTACATATTGCGAATATAATGTACAATTTACAAGGTTCGGTAAGTTTGGTTTAAAACCGCAATAGGAAGCAGTGCTACGCCAGTCTAACAATCCACGAAAAATAGCAGCCACTGCTATTAATTAAAGGCGACGCTGCCTCTTTTACATGGGGTCAAAGGGCAACCAATGCAACACTTGGCATGATAAAAATATACAAATGGGCTACATATTTTGGGCCTATGCAAATGAATGGAGGGAAGCAAACCAGCGGAGCAGTACAATT
>JANBQA010000423.1:0-15319 GCA_027576955.1 Dimargaris xerosporica
ATCACGGCCAAGGTCTGGAACTATCTTCCCAACGGGTTAACACAGGAACAGCGCCATCGCCTTAGCGACACGTTTATCGTGGAAATTTTGCAGTTTACCGCGCTAATCGTGGCCTACGCTCCATACACCATGGTCGAGGCCAAAAAAACGGTCATCCTGTTCGCATGGAACTTTATCAAACAAGACGACCTAACCACCAAACATGCAGCGTATGTGTTGCTTGCGCGGTTCATTGCGGCGTTTGAAACGCCGTCGAAGATTTGCGTCCAGATCTACGTGGCTCTGCTGCGCGCTCACCAAACCGAGGTGCGCAACTTGGTTCGACAGGCGCTCGATTGTATGACGCCCGTGTTACCGCAGCGGTTACCTGCTACGAGTGGCGATGGTCAGCTGTCGACTTGGATCCGATGGACCAAGAAGATCCTGGTGGAAGACGGCCACAGCGTTTCCCAAATGGTGAACGTGTACCAACTGCTTATTCGGCATAGCGACCTGTTCTTTGACCACTGTGAGCAATTCTTTCCGCACGTGGTGAGTGCCTTGACCAAGTTAGGGTTGCTGCAAAGCGTCACTACTGAAATTCGTCAACTGACCATCGACTTGGCAGATTTGGTTTTGTCTTGGGAGCGAAAGCGTCTTGGCGTTGCATTGCCTACGTCGCCGCCGGATGCAGCCATGGAAGTGGATCTGCCCTCCGCTCACGCTAGTTCGCCCCACGTTCCGCAGAAACGACCGCGCCCAACTGATGACGAGAGTGTTGCTTCGCCCACACCTGCTGGCAAACCGAAGCCCTCGTCAGCTGCGCCCAACCACTACGCTCCGCCCCTTTTCTTACGGGAATCAGTGATCAACTATTTGGTGCGGTTTATTTGCTACACCAACGAGTCGTCCAACCGCGTGGGGTTGATTCCGCGCGCGCTCGTTATACTCAAGGAGCTGTTAGCTCCCGAGCTTTGGGGTGATATCCAAATAAGACTATCCCACTTTGAGCGCTCCTTGCTTCACTCGGACATCACCGATTCGACGCTAGCCACAGTTTGCCACAACCTGGAAGTGCTGACTATTTTGGTCGACCGAGCCACGCCGGCCTGGCTAGGCCAGCAACTTTCCACGCTGTGTCAATTGCTGGACAAGGCAGTCCACTCAGACAACCTGGCTGTCGTCAAAGCCTTGTTTCCCATACTGGGCCGGTTGTACAGCTGTCTGGAGCAAGGTGGCGAGGCCATGGACGAAGACGCCGTGCAAACGTTCAAACTGACTATGGACACCATCGTCAACGAGGGTTTCCAAAACACCAGCAATTTGTTTGGGGCGCTCATGATCCTGGAGGTCAAGGGCCGAGCCAAGGCCGAAAGCCTGGACCCCTTCATTCCGGCCCTGGTCAAGCTGGTTCAAAAGCTGACGCGGGAGCATATTGACCACCCACAAACGTCCACGCTTTCGGCGTCCGGAGCAAACGTGTCCACCGCAGCCAAGAAACCCCTGCCCACCACAGTCACACCGCCAGGGATTTCGCACATGGTCCCAACACTGGTAGTGGACAGTCCGCCGGATTCGCCTCTCAATCTGCTTATCCTGACTCTTAACCTACTCAAGGTGCGGATTTCGTATTTGGGCGACCAGCGGCGCTGGTATTTGACATCGTTGATCTCGCTGATGGAGAACAGCCAGAGCGTGGAACTGCTGACCAGCATTTTGACTATCGTGTCCGAATGGGTCTTGGACCCTCAAAACCTATTTCCAACCATCAAGGAAAAGGCTAATTTATTGGTTACCATGATCAGCGTAGAAAAACGGCAAGACCGTGGGTTAACCGAGGCTTACCTTCAGCTGGTGGAAAAAATTTACGATGATCCCGCGTTTGCGCGGTCGGAGCTGACCGTTCGGCTGGAACAGGCGTTCCTGCTAGGCACCTGTTTTCCAAACCCTGCCTTGAGGGATCGGTTCTACGCGATCTTGAACCGGAGCATCCCGGTCACATTACCCGTGCGCCTCAGTTACGTGATACACATGCAGAACTGGGAGAGTCTTGGCAGCTACTTTTGGATTCAGCAAGCACTGATCATTTTGTTGGGTGCTGTCATTACCACTCACCCGCTGGCGGCGCCCACTTCTGCGGTGAGAACACCATCGATTACCACCTTGAGTCCCTGGTTGCATGCCGATGCCATGGACACTGACCCGCCGGTGCTTCCTATCCATTCGCCACCGACCCATGCAGCCGAATCGGATGGCTTTGCTCAACTGACCACAGCGTTGATGAGCTTTGTCTACACCTTGCGCTCGCATACGCTCCAGGATGTAATCGTGCCCTTTACTCAGCTTATTTACCTCGACGACGAGCTCGCCGCTAACCTGTGGAAAGACCTGTTCCCCATGTACTGGGCCTGCATGACATCCAAGCAGCGCCATGACCTGACTAAATCGCTCACTTTTCTGCTGATCAAGCCCTACCATCGCTTGCAGGCGCACGCACGACCCAACGTGATCCAAACCATGTTGGATGGCCTCCTGCACTGCCAGCCCATGCCCCGACTGTCTCCCCAGCTCATCAAGTACCTGGGCAAATGCTTTAACGCCTGGCACAGTGCTTTGCTGATTCTGGAAAAGCTCCTGGCGGATACACCACCGGAAAATCCTGAAGACATGGAGGAAGACAAGGTGCGCGGGAGTATGCTGGACAGCTTGGCTGAACTGTACTGGACGTTGGACGAGCACGACTATTTTTTCGGTTTGTGGCGCCGCCGCGCCTCATACATGGAAACCAACACGGCCCTGTCGTACGAACAAGCGGACGTGTGGGACCAAGCCCAGGCCGTGTACGAAAAGGCACAGACCCGCGCGCGCAAAGGAGGGCTGCCCTTTACCGAGTCCGAGTACTGTCTCTGGGAAGACCACTGGATTCGAGCCACCCAGAAGCTCCAACAGTGGGACATCTTGATGGACCTAGCCAAACAGGACAACAACGCCGACCTGCAGCTGGAATGCGCCTGGCGGCTGTGGGACTGGTCTGTGGAGAGCCCCGCGGTCTCCCAACTGCTGGACGCCTGTCCTGAGCGCCAGTCGGCTCGGCATCAGCTCTACCAGTCGTTCTTGTTGCTGATCCAAGCGCAAAAGGACAAAAAGATCATGGATGAATTTGCCAAAGCGTGCAATGAGGGAATTCAGCGCAGCCTGCAGCTCTGGCATGCTTTGCCCGCCAACATAGGCCCTGCGCATACGGGACACCTTCACCTGTTCCAACTGTACGTGGAGCTGCAGGAAGCGCAGCAGATGTACGCAAGCTTGGAGTCCACTACCGCCACCAACGTCGAGGCCAAGTCGCACGAGTTAAAGACCAGCTTACAAACGTGGCGTGAGCGGTTGCCCAATGCGTGGGACGATATCCAACTCTGGAGTGATATGGTGGCGTGGCGTCAGCACATGTTTACCGCCATTAACAAGACGTACCTGCCGCTCATTCCGGCCATCACGGCCAAAGTTGGCGCGGGCACCAACGTCAATGCCGGCGCCACGTCGTTTGCTTACCGCGGCTACCACGAGACCGCATGGATTATCAACCGTTTTGCGCGTGTGGCTCGCAAGCACAAGTTGCTGGACGTGTGTGTGGATTCCCTGAAAAAGATCTACACACTGCCTAACATTGAGATCCAGGAAGCATTTCTGAAACTTAAAGAGCAGGCCGAATGCTACTACGAGAACCCTGCCGAATGGACTACCGGGTTGGACGCGATCAACAACACCAACCTGATTTACTTTAATGGGACCCAAAAGGCCGAGTTTTTTGCGCTCAAGGGCATGTTTCTGGCCAAATTGCAGTCGCCCAACGAGGCCAAGGGTGCATTTTCCGAGGCGATACAATCCGACATGGCCTCTGGTCAGGCCTGGGCTGCCTGGGGCCACTTCAACGATCGCATGTTCCGCGAAACACCCTCCAATATTGTCTGGGGCACCCACGCACTGAGTTGCTATTTGCACGCCGCGGGCATCTACAAGAATGCCCAATCGCGGCGGTTCATCGCTCGCATTCTTTGGCTGCTGAGTATGGACGATACCACGGGCGCCATGGCCAAGGTCTTTGAAAGCTACAAAGGCGAAATGTCCGTGTGGTACTGGAATACGTTTATCCCGCAGCTGCTCACGGGGCTTTTGCAGCGCGAAGCACCCATTTGCCGGCAAGTGCTCATCCATATCGCCAAGCTGTTTCCGCAGGCTATCCACTACCATGTGCGCACCGCTCGCGAGGAGATGCTGGTGCTGAAGCGCCAGGCCATTATGGCTTCGAGCTCAGCTGCCAACGACAGCAGCGTGCCATCCAACCCCACCGCGGCCAAGGATCAGCCCCCGCCGTCTCCCGCTGAGAGCGGTGGAACGCCCACCAAGCCAGCTCCTGACGGAGCGTCTTCGGGCGCTACCGCTGCGGCGGGAAGCAGCGATGCAGGCAAACCACTACAACCGTGGAATCATGTAGAAGAGATCATGCGGGTGCTTAAGACCGCTTTTCCGCTGTCGGGCGCCTCCATTGAAACCATGGTTGAGCAGATTTACAACCGCTTGAAGCCCACGACTGAGGAAGAAATCTACCGCTTGCTAATGGCCCTTCTCAACGACGCGGTCCAGCAGCTGAACTTGCGCCTGTCGCACGGCGTTACCAATATGACGCTTACCGCGGCGACCGAAGCCAACCTCAAAAAGTTTGCCGATAATATGACCCCGCCGCTGCTCAAGGAAGCGTTTGTGCGGGACTTTTTAACCGATAAGCTGACCCTGGACCCATACATTGAACGGTTGCGCATATGGCGGGACCGGTTCGAGTACTTGATTGATCGTCGCCCTACACGCCAGCCACTGGAACGATTCAGCCACTACTTGGTGGAGTTTGAGTATCAAAAGTACGATGAAATTGATGTTCCTGGCCAGTACCAGATCCTGCAAAGCGACGCGGAGTTGGTGCGCATCGACCGGTTTTTGCCCGAGGTGACCCTGGTGCGGGGCCATGGGTACTGCCATCGGCGTATTCACATTCGCGGTCATAACGGTGTCGTGTACCCCTTTATCGTCCAGCAACCCTTGCCACGCCAGAGCCGCCGGGAGGAACGCATGCTCCAGATGTTTCGTATTTTCGATCGCATGCTTGATACGCAGCGTGAGAGCCGCCGACGCGAGCTCTCGTTCACTCTACCCATCATCGTGCCGTTTGCGCCGCAGCTCCGGATTGTGCAGGACGACCCCACCTATTTCAGCCTGCAGGAAGTGTACGAAGACTATGCGCGCCGTCAAGACTTCCCGCGGGATGCCCCCATTTCCTATTATACCGAGCACCTGAAGCATATTGACGAGACCCACCGGCATAAGAATGAATACCTGAACCTGAAGATGGACATCATCGAGCGCATCGGCACCACGTATGTGCCCAGTGTCTTGCTGCGCGACTACGTGCTCCGCTTCACGCCCACGTACGCCGACTTTTGGCTGTTCCGCAAGCAGTTTACGTCGCAGTTGGCGGCCATGACCTTTATGACCTATATCAGCAGTTCAGGCCACCGTTACCCACACAAGATCCACGTATCGCGCGGCGGTGGCAGCGTCTGGACCGCCGAAATGGTGCCCACCTGGACCTCGCAGAATCCGGTCTTTGCCAACATCGAATCGGTGCCGTTCCGACTTACCCCTAACTTGCAGACCTTTATCCAGCCTGTGGGGATGGAAGGCGGGTTTGTGGGCAGTTTGGTGGCTATTGCGCGAAGCTTGGTTGAACCCGAAGACGAGATGCGTGACTACCTTAGTATCTTTATCCGTGACGAGCTGCACAACTGGCAAACGGCCCACCACAAGTCCCTGGATCAAGTGGCGCTGTGGGAAAAGGTGAATCAGAACATTCAGGCCATCATGACCAAGGCGGAAGCGCTGTCGTGTCAAAACGACCGGGCACGGGGTGCTGACAAAGTTGTGCCGGCCTGCCAGACGGTGCTAGACCTCATGTCCCATGCAACCAACCCAGAGATTCTGGCGCGGATGGATTGCATCTGGATGCCGTGGCTTTAATGAAATCGCCAGTGTTAGGACTGGGCATAGACTGCACAGTATCAACACCACCCATTTAGTGGTTTCAATGATTATATGGGTTGCGCGAGGGTGTGTGCTCTTTAGTTATTTAAAGTCAAACTGCTTTTTAAAGTGACTCTACTGCTATTACTATAGTACCTTTGATTTTATAGTACAGAAATAGCGAAACGGCGGGCACATGCATAGAGAAATGGTGGAATAATAATCGAGGTTACAAGGTAAAAATATAGCATTTGTTTTTTTGGGCAATTCACTGGTTGTATAAAACTATTACTGCCTCCAATTAAATACAGCATTGTTAATCTAGTTGCACGCATAGGTGTACCAGGGGCACCGTCAATAGCACCTTTGTTGGAAAGGAAATTGAACTCACCGATGTTCTGTCATAAACTATTCGCTGCCAGCACAGTTTTCGTCACTTGAGCTGTAACTACCCAGCAGATCGGAGAGCCCTGCATCTTGGGACGGTGTGGGTTGCACGGTGCGCACTGGTTTGGGCTTTTTGACAACGACGCCAAGACTGGTCATGGGGTCCGATTTGGTTGCTGAGCGTTTGGGAGCAGTAAAGTTGGAGGTAAACCCTGAGCGCCCCACAGCTGAGCCGAGAAGCTGTGCGCGTGCAGAGACAAGTGCATCCTCGGCGGTGGTTATCGCCGAAGTTGTGTTTTTGGTCATTGGTTTGTTATGGAACAGGTCTCGCACCAGCTGTTCATCCTCGGCGGTCAGAAGGTCATCCGGCTTGTCCGATGCCCCTGCGGTATGGCTCGACGTGACATGTTCCCACAGCTTGGTACTGTCAATCCGTTCCGCGCGTGCGTTCCGTGTCCGTAATTCGTCCAGTGCCTCAAGCATCTCCAGTTCACGCTTGGACTCCTTGGTGCGGTTCTCGAGAGCCTTCATAGGATCATCAGCTTCTTCCTCTTCTTGCCGCTTGCGTTTTTCTGCCAGGGACTCGGTCGAGACATGGATAGTTTCGAAGTTCCGCGCCGCTCCATGCTCAGCCACGTAGTCGAGGTTTTTCGGATCGGTTTTAAAGGTGATTTCAGCTGCGCATCGAGGGCATCGAATGTAGAATCGGAATATCTTGAGAGTTAGGTACATTTCGCCGTGAACCGTTTCTTTGCGGGCGTTGAACTTTTTACCCTTGTGGATGAATTCGCCACACATCGTGCACCGCATGGTAAAAGGCGCCATCAGCCGCACCTTTTGCTGCTGGTCTTTGGGCTTTTTGGCCCGCGGCACCAGCGACGGGTCAAAGTCGGGTGGGTAATACTAGCGTCGGCCATTGGAAACCAGTGAGGCAAGAAAAAAACCCAGATGCCGAGGTTAGTACGGAGAGCGGCGACGCCGGATGGTATGCTCTGTTTCGCTCTTGCATGCGGGAACAGACTGGTCGGCAATTCACGGCACAGTGGCTGAACTGACGGCCTAGTACAAGCAGTGTGCATGGCTGAAAGAAAAAGAGGGCAGCAGAATACCTGGTCCTAGCTTGCAATTGGTGACGAGGTCCATTGCAAGGAACTGATGGTGGTACACGTTAAGAGGGCAGTTCAATGAAGCTGCATGATTTACCTTGTTTAGCACCTTGCGATCGGCCATGGCGGATGGTTTAGGTTAATGGAATGTTGATGGCAGTAAGAACAAGCAACTAATGGCCAAAAAATGGGTAATGGCCAGCTATAGCGGAAGGTGGGCTCAGGCCCCGGTGATAGCATGCAATGCTAACTCTAAACGATAGTGAGCGTTGGCGTCCATGCCTCATATGGCACCAGCCCAGAAGCAGCAAGGGACGGTCTGGTCAGGACATGCCAAAAGACAACAGTTAAAGGCCTTAGTCACCTAGTGGCTGGGCTCTTCCTTTGGGAAAAATTTTTTATCTTTGGCGCAAAGCCCCCCCAAATCATATTGGAATTGTTATAATAAATATAAACCTAACACATGGCTAGCTTAAAAATATAAATGGCACTTTTTAGTTCTTGAACTACTATTTAGCTCCGTTCCTTCTTAGCCGTTGCTGGTTATATTTTCACTGGTTACATTTTGGTGATTCTTATTATAAATCTACTACATGCACGTTTGGTAGCACACCCTTAGAGATAAAATGCCCAAACGAAAGTGCACTAGTGCTGGTTCTTGTAGCTATATGCTTAACCACGGAGCTGGTACTTTCCAGCCACTGTCTTTGTTTTAACACCCTAATTCCTCCAAAAGAAGCAACAATATAATCAGACTATAATGTTAAATCTGTAAGCTTATATTTGAAGGAATAATAAAACAACCTTGCTTATCTACATATAATTAAGTGGCCATAGGGTACTATATCCTACTGCCATCGTGTCCTGGAACGCTTGGTTTCTACCACACTCTCCTGACACCAATTACCCTTCATTCACCTTACCTTGTAAAAGTTATAGGTCTCACTTGCTAACTTCAGTCCACTAATACGAAGGCCGGAAATAGCATACATGCTCACAGTAAACTGCACTGAGATGGCCAGTGGTTGCTGGGTATCCGTTCTAATAAAAAATAATAATCTCCCACCAGCAGCAACAATATATTCACTTACCATATAACTGTTAGCAAAAAAGTAGGACTATAATAGCCATTGCAGTAATACTGGTTATTGCCATTGGTCGTCTAGTAAAATAGCAGCAGCATAGCTTATTACCAACACTACAACTTACTTGGAAACAAAGCTCCCAGATAGCCGAATCTGCTGGGCGTTAGCTGCAATTGCTGGGTGCTTCCAGGCGATATTCTACAATTAATTTGGTTACGTAGCCATCATATTCCAGAAAGTCAAAAAAATTATATAACTATGGTAAGAATTAGCAGCTGGCAGTCAAAAACCTCTTACTGCAAAGAAAATGCATCAAGATATCATCTAATGGGCTAATAAAGTCACCGTGTAATATATTTAGTCTTACCTTGAGTCGAGTGTCAATAGACACTATGCCTTGTGTGGGCTTAGCTGTAATATTAACGGCGTTATCTGGTAGCGTAATGAATAATGACACCTGTTGTAAGGCATTGCCAAAGGTTTGGCCTGCGTCCAATGCCAACTCAAAGGATTCTAAGACCACGCACACGTAAACCCACAATGAGCATCACATTAATAGTGCATATGAGTGCATGGATACACCTGTTACGAGATGGGAATGAAAGTGAGTGAAATAAGCAAATAGGCGTGGTAGCATAGTGGCAAGCCATGTGCAGTTACAATGGTAATGTGTGGTAACCTCAACTAACTTACGGATATGGTCCTCCATTGTGGTGTCTAAACGAGCAAGTAGCGGTGGCTGATATGAGTGCGTGTTACTGATTCTAGAAAAAAGCCCACAATAAAAAACCATACAAGGTATGGTAATAGAGCAGTGTTACTAAGTATGGGTTGGTATGAGAATACATACAGTAACATGTATTGAATGCTGAAACCTAAGCAAAGGCAAGCACCATTCTTTGGGTAGACACTGCATAGGGTAAACGCTGAGTGTTGCTTGCATGCTGGATGATATCACTGTTTACCTGTAGCTGGCTAGCTTGAATTGGCCATCGGGTGGGATAAAGGATAGTACGTTGTCGGACTCGAACTTGCGAATTCTAAATCCATACCAGGGAAGTGTTCAGACCGACTATAGGTTAATGGTATTTTTAGCAAGCATTATGAAACAAACAGGTAAAGCTATTGAGCTTTTGTAGTATACCAAACCCTAATGTATTGGGTATGGACACTGATCAATAGAAAAGCGTTTACCTGACACAAGGGTGAAAGCTGCAATCGTCCAGTAGTTTGGGGTTTGCAAAGCTCATGGTCAAATCCGGAATGCCTATGCAGATTACCCACCATCCAGGTTCGAACAATAGTCATGGTGGTGTTAGTGAACTAGTACATTCATTAAGAACCCCAGTCAACCATAGTCTAGCGGGGAAGCCATCCACCAAAGCATCCCACGCCCTCCATCGCATGGTCCGGGATCTGCCCTCACATCAACCCATTGACTGTAGAATTACCAGACAGTACCTGACAGTTGGCAATTGCACAAAATTTGACCCGTAATATCAATTGATGAAACTGCCCCGCTTCGTTCCAGAATGCCATCCACCTCTTCCACCACGTCCACGTAAATTTCGTTGTTTTTGTATTTGATACCCTGTTTGCGCCATGGGATCAATGAACTGTTAATTTCAGGCCTTTGATCGCCAAACCTATAGACCGTGCGACCGTTGGTTCACACAAGCAACAACAAACGCAGGCATGCGTGAGCATTGATACTAACCCAGAGGTGAAATCCATAGCAGCTGAATCGCAGTTGCGTCTAGTGGCATTGGGTAAACGCTAGGAAAGCCAACAACAGTCGTCAAGATGCTGCTGGCTGTGTTTGTCAGAGCTGGGGGAGAGTCCAAAAATGCAAACGAAACCTACCCCGACGTGCCAGTGACTGTCTGCATGACCTTGGAGACAATGGTCGGAACGGGCACCAGGTCTTTGAGCATGCTGGTGTTAGTGGTCAATGGGTAACCGTAGTCGAGCATCTCCTCAAGCAGTTTGTATATGGTGACAAAGTGCTCTTTAATGACTGATGGCGCTACTTTGCCGAAATAATCGATCAAGACGCCGTGGAATCGGTTCAAGAACTCGAGCACCAGGAACGGCGATACCTCTGACGAGACGAGGCCAAGGAATACTAGGTCCGATCGTTTGATATGGACGCCGACGTACCGATGGGTCAATTCAAGGATGGGTTTGAGCGTGTCCAGCGGCTGCTCCTCCATGCACCGCAAAAATTGATTGACTACTGCTGGACCATAGTCGGAGCGCCAATGTTTTTCGAGGATGACGCTTCTACCCGGTTGGAAAGAATTCCCAGCGCATGGCATGGGTGTATTGGTGTTAAAGTTGTGAGCCAGGGTCAACCTTGCAGGTATACAACGGTGCCAGCCATCAGCGTTTGGCATGGGGACCATGGGCTTCCAACGTTACATCTCAGCAGCAATCCACTAGAGCATTCGGCAACTCACCCTTTAAGGTCGATAAGGTATATGCTTTCAATCATGGTTGTGACTCGACGCGACAAGAGTGCAGTGGCGGAATAGACGATGGAGGAAAAAAGAGCGGGTACAATGGCCCAACGCAAGCCTTGGCAGCGTCACAGGCAACTAACTCCTGGCATGTCGTTATGGAAAACCAAACCAGACTGGAGGTCGGTCTATCTCAGCGCCCCTAATGCTTTGGCGTGCGTATGTGGGTTGGGTGCTGGGGCTTTTTCTCCTCTGTGTCGTCAGCACAGTACCACATTATAGTGGTCCAACGAGGGGCCAAAAATGCCCAAAGCTATTGCTCGCAGGTACCAAGAAGCTCAACTTTGGCCCAAAGTGCGTAGCGCCCATGGCTTTATTTGTCATCAGCAAAGGGGTGGTTGAGAGAGCTGTGTGCATGGATACGCTATTCCAGTTAAAAAACACGTACATCAGCCGATAGGCACCGGTTTTATTAGCGACAAGGAATGAGAGACGAGGAGGAACCAGCAACGCAGCTCACCGCCCATCAGCCATGGCGGAGAAAACAGACCCAAAAATGCCGGGGAAGGATGTTTACTCTTCGTCGATCACCTCAGTCTCCAGGCCCTTAAAGGAGGTCACAGGCACAAAGGAGACCACAGTGTAGAGCTTCTCGGTGGCATTCTCGTCGTCGGTACGCTTGCGGGCGCAGCGAACGCGGACGCGCGAAGGGGGGTTCCGGATCCCCTGCGACCACAGGAACTTGTTCAGTTCGGGGTCGAGTCTGACGTCGCGCGTGCCCATGGCCTTGCGGGCAAATTTGTGCACCTCACGGACAGCTCGGGGAGCGCGCTTCTTGAACTGGATGCCGTACACCCACTTGCGCAGGTGGATGGTATACTCGCGAGTGAGCACTTCGGTCAAGGCCGAGCGCTTGGCAGTACGTTCCTTACCCATGGCAGTATTTTAAGGGGTGTTGAGACGAAGGAAGCCTAGTTCCTGCAAATGTAAATCAATGCCAATAAAAAGACAAAAATCCGCCACTTGACCGGTTAGCAAACAACCAACTCCTCAGTAGCATCACTATGCCACCGTGCATTGCTGGCCCGCGCTTGGTCCACTGAGTGGTTCTGCCCATTCAACACCCCAAAAAACCATCCACGCGGGTAACTGGGCCGGCAGAACGATGGTCTGCATTGGATTCCTTAAGGTAATCTAACGCCGCCAACCCTCTCCCATCCGCCATCCAGCCCTGGTGTGCTGTAGATTTTTCTTTGCATGTCAAGCACTGTGCACTTCCCAGCGGCCAGTGAATTGGCAATACCCACCGAAAGAAACCCAATCGGACCTGACTGCAAAATAAAGGAAGCCAGACCCGATTGGGTTCATTCCTGCAAGTGGCGCACTGCAACATAACGCCTATCAGAGCCGGATTAGCTCCGTTCACGCCCCTTCAGTCTTCCCAACGACCTCTTACGGGTAAGAGAAATGAATTTCACTGCCCTGGACAACGGATGGATGGATGGGTGGGATTGTTTACATCAAATTTGTGGAAGCGATGGATTAGCATGTTGCTTTGAAGCAACATGCCAGTCGATGGAGAGGAAGGTGCCTGTGCAGTCGGTGATCGGGTGGATGGATGGATGCGCGTTGGGGAGGAGGGCCTTCTCGCGTGGATGGTTGGCATCGTTCTAGAGGAGATGCTGTCGGTTCATGGCATGGCGCCAGCAACCGTCACTTACCGTGTACACCAAAGGGCTGTCAATAGTACAGAAAAAGCAAAAGAGAGAGAATCGCACCTGCCTCTGTGGCGGCATGGCTTTGTAACCTAGAATAGGACCATGCACCTTTGGTGCACAACTACCATCACCTGATAGACGACAACGCTTAGCGCGAGGTTTGCCGTCAAGGAATAGGCTGTGTGTACCATCCAACCACCTAGCATAAAAAAAACTAGTGGTGGGGCCATATTTTCCAGTGCAAGAGCAGAAATGTACCATGGCCAGTCCTGGACTTGAGCTTGCCGGCCAGTTGCTCTGGCCATCTCAGACCAGCGTCGGGGTGCGGTGTGTCAAACTCAGCGTCCCTTCCTTGCTGCCAAAGCTCATCATCGCCCTCTCTGCAATCCCATTCGGGGCCATTGGGGTTAGCATTACCGTCTCATCACCCACTATTTTCTTTTTTTTTGCCGAGGTTTTCGCCTGACCCTGGTTGACGCTACACCATGGCCGAGTTCACCGTTGCCATGCGCAACCTCTTTCATCTGGGAGCATATCAGCATGTCATCAACCAGCTGAGCACCGTTGCCAGCAATAGCCAAGGCCCAGAGGCCCTCGATCAGCAGTGCCTCCTCTATCGTGCCTATGTGGCCCAGGGCAAGCACAACCTAGTGCTGACGGACCTTGCCGCTGATTCGGCCACTGTACCGCCTGAGCTCAAGGCTATTCGCACGTTGGCCGCACTGCTACAGTTCCAGCACCAACAGCAGTTGCCATCCCGGGCCGATTTGGCCCTTCAGCAACACGCTGCGAGCGAAGGCCAAGCTCAGATTCAGCTGAGCATCGAAGTTCTGGAGCAAACGGAGCAGGATATTTTGACGCAAGTCCAGGCCTACATGGCGGAGCCGGTCAACCTGCTTAACCCCAAGATTGTGGTCCCCGTAGCCACTATTCTCGACCGACTTGGGCAGTTAGAGGATGCTCTGCGTATACTGGCGCATCAGCCCAAAGACTTGGAGTGGTAAGTATAAGCTGTACAAGGTGCCCATAAGCTCGGTGCTGGCACTCGCCCCCAGCCACTTATCTCGGTCAATGCACTTGGTTAGGTGCGGGCGCACGTTGTAGGCTTCTCACCCAAATGTGATACTTATGCGTACCGTGTGGGCTGCAAACCTGGTCAATGGTTCTGGTGCACTCCATTAGCGTGGCGCTGACGGTACAGATCCTACTGACAATCAATCGCACCGATTTGGCGCAACGCGAGGTGGCTGCAATCAAGGCGTGGGCTGAAGACGACGCTTTGGCGCAGCTGATCGAAGCGTGGGTCCATCTTCGACTGGGTGGTTCGAAATACCGCGAGGCTCTGTACATCTTTGAGGAATTGGCCCAGGCCTCCCCAGTACCCACCCTCAAACTGCTCAATAGCCAGGCCGTCTGCAACCTGCACCTTGGCCGATTGCCCGAAGCCGAGAGCTGTCTGTTAGAAGCGCTTGACAAGGACAGCAACAGCCCTGATACGCTGGCCAACATGTTGATTTGCGCTAATTTGCTGCAAAAACCGCTCGAGGTGCGCAACCGCTACCTGAACCAGCTGCGCGACGTTGCCCCAGCGCACCCATTTTTGCATACGCTGGAGCAGCGTGACGCCCTGTTTGACCACTGCGCTGCAGCAGTGACAAACGATGCTAGCTAAGTACCGCCAGCTACTGCGTCCTGGTCTCGGGACTGATATCAGTTCATGCGCTTGAATGGCTGCCCATGGCGTTGCATTGTATACAATACGTTCATGTTTTTTGGGAAAGGGTTTATTGATCAACGAAATAAACCATGGTACATGCGATAACAACCGTTTTGCACTTTGGCCACTGGCGTTAGCCCAGCCAACCGGTTTGCTTGCACACGCTAGCGTCTGTACCCGCGTGACTGCTTGCTGGGCTTACCCAGTCGGTGGATGCAGCCCTAGATAATAAAATGTGTACAAGCCATCGTTCCGTGCACGATGTCAAAAAGTCTAGTTGTTTTTTTCGTACTCGGTCCATATTTTCTCCACCTGGGCTCGCTTGGCCCGGGCATTTTCCCGGTTAGCTTTGGTGCGCTCTTGACGCTCCTTGCGAAGGCATAGCGTCAGGTCGTTTTTGACACCGTTGCACCGACCAAAGTACTTGCCCACAGGCTTGTCCTGGTGACAGGCGTGCAGCCGCTGAATGAGCTCGGCGCATTGGGGAGTCTTGTGCTCTGACAGTTGCGGGTGCATCGGGTCTGCTTCACCGGTGACGGGCTATCGATGGAAGGCAGAGAAATTCAAACAAAAACCAGAACAGAGAAAGAAAAGTAAAGAGAAAGCGAAATCAACCACGTTCAATTGCTAACGACGACGTAAATGGTCGAAAGAAGCAGCATGGCAGCAAACGCATCATACCTTTTAAGCAATTCAACTTGGTTCATTAGTAAAAAAGGCAGCAAGAGGCAAGGGCCTGCCCTTCATTGCCAATTCAAGCGACGCTGCTTCGATGCCGTTTTGCATCAGAGCCACGTTC
>JANBQA010000424.1:0-15312 GCA_027576955.1 Dimargaris xerosporica
GCTGCCTTGCATAGCGAGTGCTGAGCGTGCGGTCATTATTGATTAACTGACCACACAAGGCAGCTACAGTTTTTTTTTTCATTCGCAATCATTTGTTGGCCTGGCAATTCTTGAAGCATATCAATAAAATAGCTAGCTCCTAGCATCTTGTAATTTTGTTTTACGCCAGCCACCTGGATTTACAACTAACAACCAGCGTTTGAGCCATGATTGGTTGCATGCACAAAGTTGCTGTGACTGACCGCATGTAGGCATCAGCCAAAGCATACTCACGGCCACTGATAAAGTGGCATCAACGCAAAACATAGTTGGCCCAACGCCCAAACCGTAATTCCATTCGTATATAGATGCTTTGCAATTGGTATTAGCAATCTGGAGCCCAACACCGGTCTTGCAATTGGTGATTGCTGATATTAATAAGCCACCAATATAGTTGAATTGGGTAGAATGTTTGCTTCATTCAAGTTATAGTAGTACTTACGCCTGCTTGACCTTAGATTAGGCCGGGTGTTAATCACGGACAGCCCGATGGTATGTGATCCACCTAAGGTCTATTAGAGCTGGTAGTTGCTGAACGTATGGACGCCGACTTTGTAATCAATTGAGACACTGCGTTGTTGGTTGCTAATTCGCTAGGCTTATTATTCCCTAGCACCTATGGGCACCAATGGTTTCCAATAGTGCAATTCAGCTCCATACCTGCCACAACATGAGTGGTAGTGCGCATCTTGATCATATCAATGTCCCAGGCCTAATGGTCATTCCCACACTTGATGCCAGCTAAAAAGTCATGTTAGCAAGTGACCCCAGCAAGGAAAACTTCTAGTGATTACTGTCGATAATTGATCTAATTAGTGCTGCCCACGTTTTAACCTGCCAAAGTGCTTAGCAGGTTGAACCATCTTGGACACCTGCAAGTTATGTATAATAGACCAGGGTGGCATTCTATATAAACCAGCACGGGTCCCCTAAAAACTCAGGCCCAAACATTCAAGACAGTGCCCTTTTAACCCTCTCACAGCTTTTATGCGCTTCATTGTCAATATATAGCCTGGCTATTTCAACCCTTGGGTACAAACTCGGCTACACCTTGTGACTCTTTGTGTTATATTAAGTGCTATTTCTCATTTCTATTCCTAAGTGTAGCACAGTGCGTTGCTGTTGGGCAATTGTATTCAGCAGCTATCACCATGGTGCTTGGGATAGCATTTGTCAATGCTGATGGTGCCCCCACGTTTGGTCAACGCTGCATCAGCTGCGGTGCATTGGGCCATTGCAGTTTTATGAATCCATATTGCCCGCTGCATATCGCGGACATTTATTCATCTTTTAGTATACCCGATTTGAATCCTTGATGCATTCATCCTACATTGGCATACGTATTCCTGGTAGCACTTGTACAACTGCCATCATGGCCTTTTCCAAGTAATTGAACGTAGAGATGATATATGCCTGTTGTTGATCTCACCGAGCTGCACGAAATACCTGGTCACTGGGCAATGCATCAATCAATACAAAGCATGCCCTGCTACCCAATGGGCCTGTATTTCCATACCTATCAACCTGCCCTTTCTGATTTTCTTAATTGTTGTGCGTAGCGTACCTCTTGATAGCCCCAAGGTGTGTTTTATTGGTGATATTGCATTAGGGCTATTTAATAATAAAATTAACCAGCTTGCCACCCTGAACGACAATCGTTTTCAGCACGGCCTTGGATTGCCCTGATGTTCGATCCATGGTCCATTTGACGTAACTAGGATCAGCTTGCAGCAGTGGGATCAGCTGTGCTTCATTGCCCAACAATTCAGTTGCAATGGCGGTCTTAAATCGCGTTTTGCCATTGATCTAAAAGGCAATGGGTTAGTGCAATACCAATACCATGAACCAGCAAATAGCATATTGGCTGCGGTTAGCAAGTCATTTCCAATAAATAGAGGGGGGACTATGTTGATAAGGAGGGGGGAGTTCGCTGGTGTATGTCTAAACACCAAATTCTCTCCCGAAAACTAAAACTCGCTCCCCCCCCACATCTACTCTTTGGCCAAAAATAATATTATACTTTTAAGCCTCGGGCCATTGACCAGTTCTTCTTTAGCTATGCATTAGTTTAGTCATACATGATCAACATGACTTACCTGTACCACACACACAGTTGTGGGGTCCTGCAATGCATGGGGATCCAGTTGCGGCCAAGGTTGGCTAAACACACTGGTGGCAGGATCGTAAATGGTATTGCCTGATGCTGGCGTTATTAGCCGACTCCACAATTCTTCCGCCGTGCACGGTGCCATGGGAGCCATGAGCCGCAGCAGCTGAGCCAAGGCATGCGCAACTATCAGCACAAACCCAGATGAGGGTGGTGATGAAGGCGACCATTGTTGAACGTGCTGGACCAATGCATTGGTGAGTTTAATCAAACCAGCAATGGCGGTATTAAATGCATGGTGCTTAGTCATATCCTGAGTGACTTGCTGAATGGTTTGGTGGGTCAAATGGTAGATTTTGCGGTCGCTAGATGACCACTGCGAGTTGTTGGTGGTCCGTAGTTGCTGATAATCGGCAATCAACGACAAACTGGTTGGTTTCATATTGGCCTGCTGGTCCTGAACAAAGGCGACAAGACGACCTACGCGGATCAGCCAACGCTGCATACCAACGATGCTCTGATCATCCCATTCTAAAACGTCCTGCGGCGGAGCCTTGTACAAAATGTACAGCCGGGTGCAGTCAGCACCGTACTGTCGCACAATGTCTTGAGGATCCACGCCGTTGTACTTGGACTTGGACATTTTTTCCTGGTTAACCAATGCGGGCTTGCCCGATCGCCGAACTATGGGCTCTTGGTGGGACAAACTGCGGTCCACTTCGTCCGGTTTCAAATACTGGCCTGTGTCGGAGTCCTTGAAGGTTTGCCCGTGTACCATGCCCTGGGTCAATAGCTGCGTAAACGGCTCACCGCGTTGGCGATCCAAGGGCGACGGTGTTGGCCTGGGGTGTGGCGAGGGCAAGGCCAAATGGCCTTCTTTCCACAGGAATTTGCTGATAAACCGGGCGTACAGCAGGTGCAAGATAGCGTGCTCAATTCCACCAATGTAGAGATCCACAGGCATGTGGCGATGAACGTCGGCTGGTGTAAAGGACCGGGTGGCATTGCGGGGGTCTAAAAACCGTAGGTAATACCACGACGAGTCCACAAAGGTGTCCATGGTGTCCGTTTCCCGTCGCGCTGGTTTTTGGCATTGGGGGCATGGCGTGTGCAGCCAGTCGTGGGCTCGCTGCAGCGGCGATCCACCCTTTTGGTCTATTTGGAAGTTGTCCGGAAGCCGGACGGGCAAGTCTTTTCGGGGCACAGGAACGACCCCGCAGCTGTCGCAGTGGACCATGGGAACCGGTGCTCCCCAAAACCGTTGACGTGATACCAGCCAGTCACGCAGCTTGTACTGGATTTTAGTTCGTCCAAACCCCTGGGCCGCGGCATCGCGAACAATGGCCAGTTGCGCCTCACGAGACGATAAACCTGCGTAGGGACCATTGAGGGCATTGAGTTGCCCGAGCGCAGTCACAGGTTCCTGAGGCGTGTGCCGCTGCGAGGTGGAGGCTGTGGGTGGGTCAACCACATGACGGATAGCATTGGGAATGGCGTTGGCGTGGGCAAATTCCCAGTCCCGCGTGTCGTGCGCTGGTACACCCATGACCACACCAGTTCCGTATTCGCTTAGGACGTAGGCAGCCACGTATATAGGGATGCGATCACCGGTAAAAGGGTGGCGGGCATACAGCCCAGTGGCGATGCCTTCCTTGGTCGGTTCCGCTGCCTGGTCTGCGGTGGTGTGTCGATGCCAGGTCGTATACGCTTCGACACTAGGCCGATGCGAGTGAGGAATGTGTGGCGACGATGCCAGCGGATGATCAGTGGATATGGCGAGATAAGTTACACCGTACAGCGTATCGGGGCGGCTGGTAAATACGGTTAGATGTGAAGCAGCTGGTGACGGCTGGGAGTTGTAGGACCCAGTGGCTAAATCCAGGGCAAAATCAAACTCTGCGCCCGTGGACTTGCCGATCCAGTTGCGCTGCATCTGCTTGACCCGTTGTGGCCAGCCCGGTAGTAGGTCAAGATCTCTCAGTAGGTCGTCGGCATACTTGGTGATCTTGATAAACCATTGCCGAAGTCGCCGTTGCTCAACCACAGCACCTGACCGCCACGACCGGCCGTTCTTGTCCACTTGTTCGTTGGCCAGCACGGTTTGATCGATTGGGTCCCAGTTGACCAGGGCTTCCTTTTGGTATACCAACCCAGCGCCGTACAGCTGCAAGAACAAATCTTGGGTCCATTTGTAATAACTGGGATCACTGGTCGCAAACTCGCGGTCCCAATCCATGTCGACGAGTATCGTACGAAGCTGCTGTTTCATGTGGGCAATGTTTGTGGCAGTCCATTGCGCAGGTTGAACGCCTCGTTCAATAGCAGCATTTTCGGCAGGTAGACCAAAGGCGTCCCAGCCCATCGGGTGGATCACCGTCTTTCCTTGCATCCGGTGCACGCGAGCCAGGGTGTCAGAAATCGTATAGACTCGGACGTGGCCCATGTGCAGCCAACCCGACGGGTACGGAAACATGGCCAGCAAGTAGATTGCATCAGAGCTATGCTGCGGCGCTCGGCTGGACTGGGAGGCTGGAGTCGTGGTGCTAGGAGGCGCCTGGGGCATCGTTTGGGCCCGGGTGGCGTCCCACCGAGCGACCCACTTGCGCTCCCAGTCAGCGGGCTTCAAGTCAAAAGACGGCAGCGCAGCATAGGTATATCGTGTGGCGAACAGTGCCCGCCTGGTGCGCACCAATGCGAACGGGTTGGCAACGCCCTGGCGGGCAGTTGGCCCAAGTCCAAGTTGCTGATTGCGTGCGGCTCGCAGCAGCTGGGCAGCCATGGTGACGGTTGCGCTGGAACACACTAACGCAGCTAACTAGACATTGCCAAAGCGTCTAGGAAGTAATCATTAGCAAGCACCCACCGGTTGTGCTAGGAGTAAGGCTATTCGTTTCGAGGCCCTGGGTTTTGGGGCCGCCTGGCATGCTGGGTGGGGTCTCTTTCACACATGCGCCGAGTCGTTTATGAGACGCACCATGGTTGGTGGCCAATTCAGGTATGGCTGCAAAACTCGTCACGTTATTCCAAGAAGCAGCATGTGATCTGATCGCGCTATGGACAGCGCTCGGCCAATTGAACCCCATTCCGATCCAGTCGTCCCAGCAAAAAAATTTTAAGCCCAGGCTTAAAGCTGCCTGGCTCTAATGTAGTGGCAAACTAAAAAAAAATTCCGTGTCGCGCGCACGCTTGGATATTGATAATGAGCGTACAAGGGCGAACATCCGGTCTCCTCCTCTTGCTTTGCAATTTGCGGATTACTAATTCGTAGTTGTCGTTGTTCCATCCTCGCGAACGCTTTTCCCGTTTACCAAGCGTCTCTTGCCTCGTCACACTCATCCAACATGCCTGCTCACGTAAGTGCCCAGCTTCGCATGTGATCGCACAGCCAACGACCGCAGCTGACCTGGTTCTTTTGTTGCTGTCGTGTGGCGAAACAGGAGACCCCTACGATAGAGTTTCAAGGCAGTGCGCTCGGTTCTCCAGTAGATCTCTACTTGACGCTGTAGGATTTTGCTGACATAGAACGTGTGTCTGCCTGGTGTTTTATTTCATTTCACGGTGTACCTGCTGGCGCTGGCTACGCTCTCGTCACGTTACGTACGGCATTTTCCCGGGTGATATAACTGTATGGGGGTGATTGGCTTCAACAGAAGCGTACCCTGGAAAAGGACATGGTTGTGGTCCTCGACTGCTCCATCCCCGCCAACGACGGCATCTTTGACGATGCGGCGTTTGAAAAGTACCTGCACGACCACATCAAGGTGGACAACCGTGTCAACAACTTGGGGAACAAGGTTACCATTGCCCGTGAAGACGCCGTGGTCACCGTTACTTCCAAGGTTGCCTTTGCCAAGCGCTACTTCAAGTACTTGGCCAAGAAGTTCCTGAAGAAGCATCAGCTGCGTGACTGGATCCGCGTGCTGTCCACCCCCAATGGTTACCAGTTCAAGTACTTCAACATCAACCAGACCCCGGGTCAGGAGGACGAGGAAGAGGAGGATGACGAGGAGGCCTCTGGTGAGGAATAAGCCTCCGGCGTTCCGTTCTTATTTTTTGACTCACCGTCCGTTCAATGCTTACAGGACTGGGAGCTGGTGGTTGCTTGTTTCATGAACGGCATCTGTTGTGGCTTGTACACATCTGCTTGGCGGCGTTCACGCCTGGGCTCGCCATTTCCCAATAAACTGTGACTTGAACGTATATCCATTGGTGCTCTACCTATGCCCGGTTCCAGCCTCAGGCGTTGAAAGAGGCAAGGGCTTAGCAACGATCAAGGATGGTTTTCAGGAGCCACGAGTTGGATTGTATCGACGTCCGGCTATGGTTTGCCAGGTGAGCGACCGTATCTTGCAGGCAGTCGCTGTTTCTCCAAGTCCCCTGGGCGCAGTTAGCAGCAGCCGAGCAAGCTGGAGAAAAAAGCGGGCCCAGCGCCATACCGGGCAGGGTGCATTTGGCTTTCTGTGACCCACTGAACAGTTCCCCGATAGGTGGCGCGCAGACTAAAGACGGCTACAACATGGCTATGCCTGATGGTCGTTTGCCATTTCTTGTCCATTCTTTGCTTCTGTCTCATTGGCTGTCCCCACCTCATTGTTGCTCCCCCCATTTCCCCTTACTATTAGGGTGACAGCGTCGCTACCATGTACCGCAAGTCCAACTCGGCAGCGCTCAAGCGCCTCATGACTGAATACAAAGGTACTGAATGCGCCCTTGGCACGCCTAATCCAGTAAACCCCGGAGCACGGCCAGCGTTCCCCCGCCCTCATCCACCCAATGTGCGCAAGGTGATTTGCCCGTAGTTTACTGGCATTGGTCTATACCACCACACACTAACCGATGCATCGGGTCTAACCTTACTGCCAACGGCAATTGCGGCATGTGGTTGTTGGAAATGTAGAGTTGACCGTCAACGCTCCCGAGGGCATAACAGCAGGTAGGTGTCATTTGCGCAATCCAGCGCTGTGATGGCGTTCAGAGCTGAGCTGACGCTCTGAATTCGCAGCAACCCAATCTTGGAACTGCGCTTGGCAGCGAGGAGCGCAAGTTCACCAGCGAACAGCTCCAGTGCAGAAAAAAAACTGACCGAGTCTTTGGCTCCGGCATCTTAACTTGGCACATTGTTGCTGGCACTCCTGCCCCGTTGTCACCCAGGCCCTATTTCCGAGGACAACTTCTTCGAGTGGGAGGCGCTTATCGCGTAAGTACTATAAAATGATCACGGCAAGGTTTGGCGCTTTACCGTGCCCTGGTTTCCTTTATTAATTGTCAACGTTGGCACGCTGTATCTGTCACTACTGGGCGTGCGGTAGAGGCCCCGATGGTACGCCGTACGAGGGCGGCATATTCTCGGCCACGATAACGTTTCCAAAGGATTATCCATTGAACCCCCCGGAGATGCGGTTCACTTGCCCCATGTTCCACCCGAATGGTAGGGTTTCTGCTTGGGTGTTCGATGCTGGTACCTACCCCATCATGGGTGGCTGATCGTTTTATCACCCTAATCCATATTCCGATACGGAGGGCGTAAGCCCCGAATGATCCCCAGGTTTAACAGTGCATGTTTTGGTGGTTGCAAGGGGTGGATGAGATGGTGTATGACTTAGTGTATGATAACGGCCTTGTGTGCATTTCCATTTTGCACCCACCGGGCGAGGACCCTAATATGTACGAGAGCAGCTCGGAGCGCTGGAGTCCGGTCCAGAGCGTCGAAAAGATCCTGTTATCGGTCATCAGCATGATTGCCGGTAAGCCACCCCACCATCCATTCCCAATGGATAACCAAGCCTGGGCTATTCGCTAGGTGCCTCTAGTATCACTTGTCGACTGTGCCTTCTTGTAAACTAATATGCTAGTGTGGGCCCCATAGCGAGCGGGTTTTTTTGGCCTTGCATGGCACGAACACCCAACTTTGCTGGAGATTAGAGCCAAACGACGAAAGTGGTGCCAACATTGATGCCTGTGTAAGTGCTTTGTGTACTTCAATTGATTTTTGAGTTTTTTTTGGTCCAAATTAGTGATGTATCCAGCTTAGCTTTCGCATTGACATTTTTTTAATCCTGGGATCGGCATGGCGAACCAAAGCAAAATCAATTTTGTCGATATTTTTCCACCTTTTCTGGGATTCCGCTTACACCCCCCCTTCATCCACGCATTGCCTGGGACTGCCTGCAAACTCGTACACAGAAACTATGGCGTGAAGACCGTGACGCCTTTGACCGCATAGTTCGTGAAAATGTGCGCAAGACCTTGGACTTGTAAACCATACAGCGATTGGAGGTTAGGGATGCCTCTTCGTTTATTGAGCACAGCAGTCGGAAAAATATGCCAAATTACGCGCACCTCGACTCCAGCTTATGTTTGCTTTGAATAGTGCAGAATATCCTTTAAGCTGTTGTTACAGTCGGTGATTTCGCGCTCCAAGAATTTCTGCTTCTTCTCTAGCCCCTTGACTACCTCGTCAGCCTCAGAGATGTTGCTCCTGAGCTCTTTGGTGACATCTTTTTGTTCCACTTGCAAAAACCTGCATGAAATTGATATTGTCAGGACCATAAACGTAGCCCATTAGCTGTAAAGGAATATGATTAGCAATAATGCTATAGCTAGTGCGCACCAGAATCACCAAACAAAAGAAAAGGGGTTGGTGCCATTGGGCATTGTTTTGATCATGCCTTTGGGGCGACGGTAACGACAACGTACCCGCCCATATATGACTTACATCTTGCCAATGGCTTTATAAGTTGTCACGCTGCTGGGCAAAGACTCGATCTCTTTAAGGGTAAGTTCATTGCGTCGCTTTTCCCGCTCCTGGGCTTGCGTTTGGGCCCGAACAGCAGACAGCTGCCGCTGACCCGCGATAATTTTGGTCTGCAGCGTTTGCAGCAACTAGTCGCAATTATCCACGATTGGCAGCCCATGATATGGAGTGTTGAAGGATGAGGCACGAGGTCGGCAGCAAGCGCGCTAGGTCCACCATTCCAGCAATGGCAAAAGGATTTCGTTGGACAGCTAGAGTCGCTATTCGAAAAGAAATGCCGGTCTAATACTTACGTTGGAGGCGGTGTTGCTGTCCATGGGTTGGAATCTCGCGCGGCACGGGTGGAGCTGGTCTATTAAAGGCGGGAGTAGTCGGGCAATGGGTGAGTCGGACGTAAAATTCCACAGAGCACTAGGGGCAGCGCTACCAATTCCTATGTAAAATAGTAAAAACATGAAAAGGCCCGATGCAAGCGGGATTGCTGACCCACACAGCAGATCGAAAGAGCCAGTGGATGAAGACTCGCCGGGCGTCACCTGTTGTGGGCGAAACCCAGCTCACGAAACATCGTGATGGGAAAACCAGTTGGCCTGACCTGGGAAGCATGGCTGGGACCACCTGCGCTCCAACTTACAAACATGCGCAGAGCAGAGTAGAACAGCGCTGGCGGCTTTGTTTACCACTGGCAGTGTATGCTGGGGCCACACCGTTGGCTTGCCATTTGGTTGCTGTTGCCAACGCAGCAGTTATGTCCAATCTTCCCTCAAAACCATATTTTTTGCACGCGAACGTTATTTTCGCAAAACCACAACGCCACCCACCATGTCCAGTCCCATCCCACCCACTGACGGCGCCGTGACCACCGCGGTCGACTATCTGCACGCGCAAGCCCAGCTGGAGAAAGAGGCAGAAGAGGTGCTTCCTGGCAAGTTTGACCACTGCACATATGGCCTAGGGTACATTCACCAACCCGTATATGTCTGTCTGACTTGCATGCGTCACCACCAAGAAACTAGCAAGCCCATTGCCACCCAGCCCGTTGCGGCGCCCCAAGTGAGCATACCACTCCACTCCACTGTTGGTCCCGCTGCTGGTGGCTCCAGGAACAAGGATATCGCCACACCCATTGGGCCAACTCCATCCAAACTGGCCAAACTAGTCCAAGGCCTCGACCTTGCGTCGGCGGCTGGTATCTGTTACTCGTGCAGCATTGCTTGTCATGCGAGTCACGAAGTGATTGAACTCTTTAACAAACGCCATTTTCGGTGCGATTGCGGCTCACGTCGGATGGCGCCCAGCCAGTGCTCGTTGGAGCCTAAGCCTACGATTACCAACGATGGGAACCAGTACAGCCACAACTTTATTGGGCGGTATTGCTGGTGCGATCAGCTCTACGATCCCAGCGTGGAGGATCGAGTGATGTTCCAGTGTGCCGTATGCTGTGACTGGTTTCATGACACTTGTATCGGCCAGGTAAGTGGCTAAAATGGTGGAATTGAATTTCGCATGATACAAGGTTACCAGTGGTCAATCCGAGGCGAGCTCTATCATGGATTAACGATATCAATGTGTCATTGCCTTTGTTTGTAAATGGGTGATATCATGGTTGTTGCCTAGTTGCCACCGGGCTCTGAGTTTGACGAATTTATCTGCGATCGCTGCACGACGGCCTACCCAATCCTTTTGCAAAACTGCCAGTCAAAGCTAATACAGGCAGGCCAAGTGGACCCAGCGACGCACAAGGTCATTGCGTTCAAGGCACAGGGTTCCGAGACCGCATCGCCCACGACTACCCCCACTGCTGAAGCGTCCAATGGCACTCAGGATGATGACCCAGCCAATGACACTGATGAGCGACCGGCCAAACGGTCACGTCCTGACCCTGCCACAGGCCGCAATGCTTCCCCGAACAGGCTCCGCTGCAAACTAAGCGAAGTAACAGCCGCCTCAAACCCATACATCCACCCCAACGTTTTGTTTTGTCGCGATGGCTGGCGTCAGGATCTCTGCCGATGCGCCGCGTGTTTTGCAAAATTACAAAAGTATGGGCTGGCGTTTATCTTGGACGAGGATGATCCGCATGTTCCCGAAAAAGACACTGACAGTGCAACCTCCTTGTTTGATTGCGGTATGAAGGCGCTGTCTTCGCTTGACCACGTCGAAGCTATGGAAGGTATTCGAGCGTACACCCGGTTTCGTGATGAACTCAAGGCGTACTTGCAGCCCTTTGCTGAATCAGGTAAAGTGGTGACGGACCATGATATTCGAGCCTTTTTTGAAGCCCGCAAGTCGTCATTACCATAGAGGTGTGACTATCCCTAGATTTTTTTGCCTTGTTCGCTGCTTTGTACTTGCATGGGCAGCTGGATTAGGGTTCAGGGGCCCCCAGCTGATGCGATGGAACAACAACTACTAGTTAAAAATTGAAAAGGGGTACAAGCAACTCGCTTTTGCTTGGGTCAGTGTATAAAATCTTTCAATCTCCCAAAAGGATCCTCGCCTTATTGAAAAATAAAACAAATATAGTTACCGCCACCGCTGCCACGTCAGCGCCAAAGTAACGTACACAGGGCCAGGCTGAATCACCCCGGGCATACAGAGCCATTCCCACTGCCAAACTCAAGCGCACTTTGCCTTTTCCTGACGGACAACCACATCTGTATATCTCACCCACTGGGCCTCTTCCTGCAGCGAGTCACACTTACTGCAAGTGCGGCAATGCCATGGTAAATATTGAATAAAGGGGCCAGGGCATGGGTTAGCAGTAGAATCTGGAGCATCATTCTCCAAGCCTGATCTGCTCTCAGACTGGAGACCTTTGTGGAGCCAGGCCTGGCAGTTCTCGGCGTTTGGTGTTTGGCCATGGTGCACGTTGAGCCTAATCCTATTATGCCCTTTCCTGCATGGCTAGCAAGGGTTAAAGCTGTGCTAGATAGGTCATCGCCATTGCCACGAGCCCCTGTTAGAATTGGCAGTGGTCTGTGGATTGTCACGCGTTGGCAAATTTGGAGAGACTGCCAGGACACCGGCTACGTGAGCCACCACCCGCCCCTGAGGAAGGCGCGCATTGCCTGTTAGCCAGTCCTTTGAAGACGCCTGTGGGCAAAGGGTAGCAGCTATTCGTCTGTTGTTTGTTAGAATGCATCGCTGTTTTCGGTGCAGTAGGCCTGTTCACGTTTTCTGTATAGTCTACTTGTTGCAGTCTTGACGGTCAAGGGCGGACAATGGTTACAAACCATGAGTGGTAGCCACCTGTCCACAGCGACCACAGAGCTCGCGGCCGATCCTACACTTTACCTGCTTCCAGTTAAGCGTGGGCCCTTATTTACACAGGGGTCGATTCGAGACCATGTCGATCGGTAAGTAACGGATTGTACAATTACAGAGCTGAGACTCTTTGTCCGCTGTATGAGCCCTCGCTTGCATTGAAATAATATACCAAAGAGCGCACTGTGCGGTACTACGACAACCTGGCTACTCTCGGTTGCGATGCTATGGAAGCCGCCACGAGCGCTGTGGTGCAGCTGCCTATGACAACCATTTCTTGTACCAAGCAGCTAGTTGGCGTCTTAGTGCACCTTACTAATGAACCTGGAACCACCATGGCGTGCGTGGACGTGGGCAATATCAACCGACCTCAGCATATTAGCAGATGCAGTCCCGCATCGCTGCCTGCTCACAGTCAGTAACTGCGCACGCCCGGCTGCCCCCGCCTCAAAATCCTCCCAAGTATTGTCACCACCAGCACAGAACACCGAAGCCCAGCCCATCACCAAAACCGCTGCTGCAGCGCGTCGTTCTTTACCAAAGATTGCGTTTAGCGCTATCCGATGGGTTACGACGGTGGAGAACAACCGATACATCTACGGCACATTACTTGGCGTGGACCAGCGCGGAGAAGTATGGGTGTTTGATTGGGATCAGAATAGGTATGCACATTAAGAATGGAAGTATGCCTTATCCGCTGGTGGCTTTGGCACGGCCAATGCTATTGCCACAGGCTTTGGCTATGATTTAACGTATACCAACAGGCAGTCAGGGTATGTGCAGGAACCATGATTCTGACGGCACTGGTGCGCTAATTGGTAGGAGTTTAAGACATTGGCTTTTGTATTGGGGATAAATACCCATATAGATTCCGGCCAATCTCGCGAACTGGGGTATCCGCCACCACGATTGGGCGCAGCTCGGCTGTTCATCCGTATTATATATTTGGGCTTTCCAATCTCGCGCTACGGGTGCTGAATTTCCGTAAGTGCTTGGCCAGTAAGCGCTCGGTGAATGTATTTTTTAAAAAGATAGGCTTTGTCTAAATACTCTGCTCTCTTGATTTGGCTGGCAACAACCCAGGTCTCTGTAGCTTGCTCTAACCATCAGCCTTTGTGCACATATGTGTGCTTGGACTCTGTTTTTGTTTTGTTGTGTTTATATGACCAGAAACCAATCGCCTGGTTTGTCATCGTGCCGATGCGCATGACTCACCCATCCTAGCCATTAGCACCCATTCTTACTTGCCACAATGTCTCACTGCTTCTACCAAGGACATTATTATCTGGGACACTGCGCACTGGAATGCCCTCCATGTGCTTCCCGCAACTCCTTTTCGAATACTTCAGGTAGGCGCAGGATGGCGAACTTCGAAGTCTGCATCACCTTTCATTACTTTCCACTTGCAACCGCCCGTGTAGATCGGCCAACGACGTTGTTAGCTCTATTTTTATGGCAACCGTAGCTTATATATAGTATGAGCCAGATGTGGCTGCCTGACTGGTGGCACGTAGGCCGAGTACTCGTGGTGTGGTCAGTACATTGTCGCTTGCTTTGATACCGATACTATCGTGGTGTGGGACGCCCAAACGTTTGCCAAAGTATGGAAGGTGAAACCACCGGCGCTTCTTCCAGGCGGTGCCCAGCCGCAAACGCTTCGTTCAACTCTCTACAATGCCAAAGTGACCACCACGTCCCCCCGTGTTACGGTGTTTGCGCTCAGCCGTGACGGCACCTGGCTGATTGCGGGTGGCAAGTAAGTGTGGCCCAAACGTGTTCATCCGTTGCTTAGATAGGTGACACATACCCCAGAGCACTTGGCTGGTTTAGGTCTTTAAACAGTGGCATGTATTTACTTTGGAGTAAGTGGAGTGGTGTGTGATATTTTTGGGACTGCACACTTTTAGCACAATGTCCCTTTGGTTATGGCGCTTACAGGACAAAGCGCTGCATCAGGAATTTACCACGCCAGTGCTGGGTGATGGCGTCGCCCAACTCGAATTTCTCGGCAAGCAAAAGGTAAGCAACCCTCCCCCTGGCCACATTTTCCCAACTGCCATGGTGTAGCTTTGCTGGTCCTTTAGACCATTTTTCACTGCTGTCCAACTGTACTGATGGTAAAGCTTGGCTTGATGTAAGTAAAGCTTTGCCTGGGTTGTTTACGACCAAGTATTCATCCAAGCGCAGTTGTTTATTGAATCCATACTTTGGGAAGGGCGAACAGATTGTGGCCATTCGAACACTAGCGGGGTATCTGTACTTGTTGGATATTTTGGATTCGCGTCTGATCCACATGTCGTTTACGTACACGGTAGGTCCCGCGGGGGTAGGCATGAATTGATTTGGGCAATTGGGTACCCGGTTTGCACGTACAAAGCAAGGCGTAGACTGCCGGTGCGCTTCGAGTGCTATTTGGCACTAGGTTCAATTGACAGGCGTCATTGAAATCAAGCAAAGGATAATCGATTAATATCTGAGGCAATGGCGGTTGTGCCTGCTGGCGTGATGGCGATGACACCTGTGGGCCGTGCTGGGTATTGCGCAGGTGTCTATGTTTAGCATTTCCCATTGCGGTCGGTTACTAGCCGTCGTCCCGCTGTATATGCCCCATTGCATCAAAGTGTATCCTTTGAAAGCGTTAGTGGCGTCTCTCAAGGTAAGGTAGCTTTGTTACTTGGCACTAATCCTGCTCATGTGTGGTGCCTGGGGTAACAGTACGTGGCTCCACTTGTCCGCCTACGCATCTAATTGTGGTATCCATATTTACCATTTTGTCAAGAATTGGCCTTGCTGAGTTGCCCTTTATCAATCCATAGGATCCATCCAGGCCACTGCCACCAGCATCGAACCTGGAGCCTGGTGGACTCAGCACCTTGCCTTCCAGTCCACCACTTTGTGCTGATGCTGAAGTGAGACCACCAGAAGCGCAATTACCCACGGAAGCTACCAATGCGCTTACATATCATAAGCAGCCAGTCCACTCGGCTCGGGACAATCTGACGGGCCAAACGCTGGTTGAAGGTAAGCCTTTTACTTTTATGTTTGTCGCTGTCGCTGCTGTGGGCCTCGCAAGTCTAGCTGCTCTTGAACTTAAGTAATGACCTATTCTTCGTTTTCTATGCTCTGATAGATGCCTGTAATTTGA
>JANBQA010000425.1:0-15278 GCA_027576955.1 Dimargaris xerosporica
TGCTGCAGTACGTGGCCAAGCGCGACGGTGCCCACTAAACCACCGGTTGCTTCACGACAAGCTCCCTTGGGGTGTAAGCTCTCTTATCCCCCCCCTGGGCGATGGTTTAAAGCAGGGCCTAGCATTTGATCTCATCCCTTGGCGTGTGCGCACGGTTCCGTTGCCACCAGCCGGCGGTGGTGGTCAATCGTGCCCAACTACACCAAGGTTTGTCCAATGAAAAACTATATACTCTTCATTCTAGTAGCTGTATTATTGTGCGTTGCTGCAGTCTCTTGGGCTTTTTTGTGTATGTGAGCCAAACAATAAACGTGCTGGCCCTGATATCTACGTCCGTTTTTAAGCGGCTATTCTGCTTTGATCAACAAATGTCGCCTGTGACCGGTACTGATGGCACATACAAATGTGCTGTGTGCGTGTGCGCATCTGGATGGCAAGCAAGGGAGGTGATGTATACATTCAAACTAGGCCTGCTTTAAGATGTTCTGCTCTATAGTCATTGCTCAAAAAATGGAGGCTTGAACTTCTTCCTCTTCCTCCATGCCTTTTGTGTGGACCATAACTGCCCGCATCTAAGGTTGCTCGTTTGCCATGCCTTGTCAACTACGAGCTTGCCAGCAGCAACAAAGGAAGCCGTGCGGTCCTCAATCACCACACCGTGCTGTTGTTGAAAGTAGTGCACAATCTGCGAATAGTCGAGGTGTCTGAAATGGGTGTAAATAAACCGACGGTGAGTGTCGATCATGCCCAGGTTTTCCAGGTAGGCCTCGTTAACGGGCTCTCTAGGGCTACAATTAGCGATGCACGTCACTCGCGAGCCTTCAGAATCATCGGGGCGAATCTCATAGAGCACGCCACCTTGCTGAACGGTTTTGAAAATCACCAGGTTGTAGGTCAATCGGATGCTATTGAGGTGGCCGGGCTCAATTGACTTGGGGTAACGGGTCTGCTCTACTAGATAAACGAGTTGCTGCTCAGCTGTGACGCTTTTAGTCCGGCACAGCATGGGAAGCCTAATCATTGGCAAAATCGATAAAGTAGTCCCCATCTCCGTGAAGGGGATGGGATAGGCAAGATAGGAATTTCTGAGTCTTCAGGTGCAAAGACTTGTCGTACACGTACTTTGGGTAGAGAAAGCGCTGTTTTCGGAACGCAATGCTCTGCGACACACTGAGCACGGAGGTCGGGGTGATGTCTTTCCACAACAGCTGTTCAAAGTTAGTGGGGAGCCCGGGCGTGACAGAGGAGCGGTGTTCTGGCACCACACTATCAGATGCTGTGGGCGTATCAGGAAGTGCGTTCAAGTGCCATGCAACTTCGTACGGTTCAACATCAAGGTCCAGAGCCTTTAAAGACTGGGCAATGTGCGAATATTGGTACAGGTAGACGTTGCTGTTTTCTTGACCAGTACCAACGACAGCTACCCCGGACAAAAGCGACAGCAGTCCAAGCCTGGTAATATCAAGTAACTTTGTCATCGTAACAAAGGGACAAATAAAAAAAGCAAACATTTGCAGTATATGCTTGATAACAACCATGAGAATACCGAGAGCTGGCAAGTGGAGCGCGCTGTCATTTATATGCAGGGCAATCAAATGCCGCTTCCACGTTTACACCCCTCAGGGTTGTCGAAACCCACGCACCTAACAAATGGTCACAGTTGGCCCATTGGATAATTATAGTGTGGTGTGTGTGGATACTTCGTTGTCGAAGGTATGAAGTGATCATGAGATTGGCAAATGGAAGTGGTACAGTGGTGGTATGGTAAGAGTCACTTGATCCCTCCCAGCCTATTCGTTGGTGCAGGGTTTCCAATTTTGGGACCAAGTCGAGGACCACCCTCACAATGGAAGTGGTTGACTTCAGGTGACACCAGGGTCTATCGTGGCAAAGAACTTTGTTGTGCCGACGGCAGCAGGAGTTATTAGGGCAGCCAATAGCCTGTGGCTCGTCGTGTAAGCTGCCAGGTCCATCACACCACCTGTATTGGACAGCCTGCGATGCGCGGTTAGTGTGCCATTGTTCTATCCAAGCGGTCACCATAGCTGAGAAAGGACACCACAGCTATCGTCAGCAGATGGTGAAAAAGCTGCATGGTAGCACACTGCTTAGGTAACCTTGCCACTTTTGGCTACCGAAACAATGAAAGGAAGGCAGCAAAGCTGGAAGATTGCGCCGTATTACCCTCAGGGATGCACCGTGCCAACTTGCCAGTGACGTGTCCATAGAGGAGGATAGCAAGGGCTGCTGGTAAACTTTTCGTTTTTTTTTCAATTATCAAGTGACTGCTCCTCCACATTGATGTATTTATGTCAAACCGCTTTGGTCAACCAAGTCCTGTAGTAACCACTAATATGGACGCAAGCACGAAATCTGCCCGGACCAATTTGTAATGCTTGGCATGGTCCAACGTGTGTGCAAAGCGAGAGAGACCACACACACATACGCATAAACCACCAATCTCACAAGCACAACAAAAAATGTAATAACATAACCAAGTCAGAGACGATGTAGCCACAGGGTAACCAATATAGCTACGAACCATGTGGCCTCTAGTCTCTAGAGCGGAAGCAAAGGACATCTCAGACCCACGCTCAAAACGACCAATCAGTAGTCGCGTCTGAGAGTAAGGACGGGGTGGCATCGTCAATCGCCTGTTCCAACTCGACTGGCAAAAACAAGCTTGCTGCCAGCGACGTTGAAGCTACGGGTATTTGGTCAAACGCAAACAGCGGCGAAGGGAGGTCAGTGGACGCAGGTGATTGGGTAAGGCTACTCGAGGTTACCGTGCCCGAACCCGCTGGTGGTTGCTGCTGCTGCTGCTGTTGTTGTTGCCGAGTGGGTGACGCTGGGCGTCGAGCTGACGTTCGTTTTAAGCGGTCAGTGGGGCTTTGCTCGCCGGGCTCCGACGACCCTGCACTGTCGGGAGATGAGAAATCAAACGACGGGGTGAACTGGGCATCAGCAGCCAGGCGGGCCGAGAACTGAGCCGGGCTTAGGCCAACCGCTGAGGGCACCAGGGCCAAAAGTGGGTTGCTGTCCATTGGCGGCACCGACGGAAAATCAAACTGTGGAGTTGCAAACGGAAACGCCGCGGAGCTGATCAATGCTGGTGGTGGCGATGTCGCTGGAGCTGGCTCGGGTGGACCAGCCAGGGGTACGGATGGTAAAGCCATGGTAGTGGTAGCGGGGGGCGTCGCTTTGGGACGCTGGGGGCTAGGCGGTGAACGGGACACTGGGTCGAGGGTGTGGGACAAGCTGACTACCGGTGGCTCCACTTCGATCACCTCACTGGTGGACTGGACCCGGTGGGATGATGTGCTGGCCAGCGGTTCTTTGGTTGCCTCGGCCACAGGGGGCGACAAAGGCTGCAGAGTTTTGGGGATGGTTTGTTGGAGCATAGCCGCGGCTGATGTGGGCTGGTGGCGTTGCAGCGTGTCCATCCCAATAAGCGAAGTCTTGAAAAACGGCATACTTCGACCAATAGACTGATCTTTAAATGCATCACCCTGCGTGGGTTGGTTAAATGGGCGAGCCGGCGATGTGCGAAACGCTGAAGCGGCGGCCAATTGCAAGTTACTTGACCGGTTGGGAGCAGCGCTCAATGGAGATGCCTTGTCAGAGGCTGGCGCCGCAGGTATCTCGCCCAGAATGTCCATCAGCTTGCGTGCGGTTCGTGAAGGCGGCGTGGCTCCGGCAGTATCCTGGGACAGCGTCTGCTTCAGCTGAGGGGAGCTCGGAGTGGTAGGGTTCCATCGCTTCGAGGCTTGGTTAAGCGGCGACGTCGATACCCGGTCCGTTGCTGGCATGGCTGCTTCGGCAGCCTGGTGTTCAGCGGCGCTCACAATTGACTGGAGCAGCGGCTTGGTCTGAGAACCCAACAGCCCATGTCGAGTGCGATATGCCCGAGCGGAGCCACGGTACCGACTAGCCCGAGGGCTGTACGGCTTGGTTTGCGGGCTGAACCCTGGACCCAAGTACTGGTGGACTTTGCGCTTCTTGGTGGTAAGAATCACGGCAGAGGTGACCGAGTACTTGCTGACCGATTTCGCCGTCTCTGTAGACTGTACACTGTTGCGCCGAGTAGACGCAATCGATGCTGCAGAGCTGGGCATATTAGATTGCCGCGGGGGCGTGGCCAGGGCTTGAATAGACTCAAACCGGCGAGCCTGCTGGGAAGCCAATGACAGCCGCTGTCGGGTTTCCTGAAAAGGGGTGCGTTGACCCAGGGATGTCATAGCAGGTGGTGGTGCAACAGACGGCCCGAGCTTGTTGCTGTCGGTGTTGGCGCTGATAACCTGGATGCACCGCTGCAGCTCTTCCGAGGTCAGCGGGACGTCGCCTTTGTCGCGAAAGAACTTGGACAGGGAACGATTCACCGTTTCTGCATGTGGGGAGTGGTTGGAGCGGGGATCTGCTTTGGGCGTATGCGGAGCCCGGCGAAGCGGGTGGGGAGAGCGTGGCGGCGTTGAGGGCCGCGACCGGCCTTGGGATGGGGCTAGGTGGTCAGGTGGTGTCACTGGCCTTAGAGCCTCGGGGAGCGGCAGGGTTGCCTCGTCCAGCTCCAACGGATCAGCTCGTGGGGTTGAAAACCCCTGCACGGGAGCGATAACTGGTGAGGCTTCACCAATCGCTGGAGTAGATTGACGCGCGGGCGATGGTGTTGCTTGAGCCTGGATGGTCTCGGTGGAGTCAAGTTCTGGCACCGGGATGGAATCCGGCTCAGGACCTGCCGGGGGAGGTTGATCCACTGACTCTGGTGTAGTCTCCTGCGTATTTTGGCGAGGCGGCGTCGGTGGTTTACCCTTAGTTGCTGAAGCTGCTGATTGGGCCGCACGGCTGCGGGTTAGGGGTGGGCTGGGGATAGGTTTGGGCAGTGTCGCAGGTTCTGCTGCGACAGCTGTTGGTGGCTGGGTGGCCTGAGCATTGGGTTCTGGCGGCACCTTTTGAGGTGTTGTGGTTTGATGCCGAGAGTGCTGCGGCGATGCCGTCTTTGTTGGGGTTGAGGGCGGGCTAGGTTTGCTCGGAAGCAGCGCAGTCGCCCCGGCTTCTGGTGGTGGCGAAGAGGAGCGAGTGGCCTCGTAGTGCCATGGGACGTCAAACGTGTTGGTCGGTTGGCGGTAGCGCGTCACAAAGGGCGATGCGACAAAGTGCAGGAGCTCCAAGACTGTCTGGCCCGGCGACTCAGCGTGGGTGCGCAATGGGCTGCCTTGGTACTCGCGGTTCGGGTCTGCCAACCGGCGAACTCTAGGGGTCGAGTGAGCATAGGGATGCGCATCCCCTCGCCGCTTCTCTCGGTGCTGTGTGGTGCGTTTGGGACGGTGATGGTCAGGCATGGGGTTCGCGTGGCTCAGGAATCAACGGTAGAACAGGCGATGGTAAAAAAGATGGAGGGGCTTCAGCGCCGTGTGGTTCGTTCGTAGAGCGTGGATCACAGTTGGCTGCTGCGAGCGTAGTGGACAGAGAAAAAAGAACGCTTCTAGTCGCCGTCAGATACGCAGCCGTGCCGGCAAATTGTGCCGTCTTGTCTTACCTAAAATAACAAAAAAAGTACTAAGGGGGACATGGGTAAAGAGAGAACGCGCGGTGCAAGTCAGCAGCAGCACTCTGGGCGCGTACGTCCATAGACCGCCTGGCTGAGGTTCAATAAAAGAATAGCCTCAGCACTGCAGCGCCAACAACTCCGCGACCAACACTACCCAAGCGCGGAAGAAAGCAACAGAAAAAAAGGAGGGGAGGAGTTGCAGAGTGATAAGCCCCTAAAGCTGACGAAAGCGGGCTAGAGAGGGGGCGCGTGCAGGAGACGAGCGAAACAACCAGCGAGCCAGGCGCTCCACCTGGGCTATGGGTAGTCGCTGAGAGTCTAGCTAACTCGGGGAAAGGGGGGTTAGCAAGTCGTGCCTCGCCCTGGCGTAGTGGGTCGGATGGCCTGCACTGTCCTTCTCTTTTTGTGCCAACCAGATACTGCGAAACCAGTGTGTTTATTTACTCTACTAGGACTGAGGAGGTGATGAGTGGTGGTGCCTTTGGAAGCGCAACTATGGGAGAGGGGGAACATAAGACGGACTGGGGAGATATGGTATCATGTGACAACTCGAAGCCATGGGCGAATGGAGGCGGTGGTATGCGCTTCGGCAGCGCCTGTGCGACCATAGTAGTGGTGGCCAGTGGCCCGGTGGGTAACGCAGTCTTGGTCCGTTTGGGGATGCCCTCGAGGCAAGGCCTGACCACGACTGCAGCGACAGTGGGCTTGGCTGATTGGAGTTGCTGCTGCCAGCCCCCGATTGCCTTGGCTTACCGAACCCCTACGCGTCTATTTACGGCTTCTCGGTCCCCACTAGGCCACTTCATTTCAACACTCGTTTCGAGCTACATTTCTTACCCCCCCTCCTCATCTCTCTTTGTGACCGCTCTGTCGAGCAATCCTTGCCATTATGAAGCCAATTGTCGGTCCCGGGTGCTCCATGTGCTGCTCTATTCTGAGCGTGTTTGGCATCATTATCTTGGTAAGTAGAGATCCCGCCAGCAACGTCTTTAGCGTGGAGTCGTAATGCACAGTACCTAGCAGCGAGCAAGCGTTGACAGTATGTCATACTTGGTACTAGCATAAGTAGTCTGGCAACTGAGAGAGAGGATATTTACATGCGTGTGAATGCACATGCTCGATTACAACGGTCCATGCCATGTTAGGTCATTCTGGGCACAATGTTCGCGTCGCGCGCCCCGCAGTTTAGCGAGTCCACCAAAGACCCAGACAACTACGACGCCATTGCCAGCTCGTGCTATGCGGCTGCTGGCATATACGCAGGATTTCTTGCCTTTTGCTGCTGCCAAGTAAGTCCATACGCACCCACCCGACCTCATAAGTGCTCTGATGATGGTTGGCATGTTTTGTGTGGCAAAACTGTTACTGCTCTACTACGCACTCTCCTCTCTCTTGCCTGTTTTCCCTGCTAAAATCGCGATGCCAACTATACCGTTGCCTCTTGTTGCTGCTCTCTGGTGCGCAAACCCGGGGCGCTCTGATAATGTTGCTTTTGTGGCCCTTTGCTCCAGTCGATAATGAACCGGCGCACAAGCCGTAATCACCCTTGAAATTGGGCGACCGTGACCTCCCAATAAACGCAGCCCAGTGATGATTGTTTGGTGTGGATTTTGGGTTTATTCTATATCATATTTAAATGGAGTCCTTTGCCATCTTTGCAATGCCCGTCCTGCTGGCCTGCGCTTTTAAACTCCCTCCCCGCTCCAGTCCTCGCACAGGACGCTAATTCTGTGATGCTTAATTAATTCACCGCCAGTGGTATGGATGATGGCCAGGGCTTGTAGAGAGCGAGCGAGAAAGACATGCAGCTGCTGTACGAAAATCTATAAAGTTTGATGACCGTTGGCTTTGTATCCATGCCCATGACCAAAGACCGCAAAGCGTTGCCACCCAACGCTTTCAATGGGTGGGTGAGGCGTTGAGCGATGCCTTGGCCCACGTGACTCGTTTCAACTTCCAGTGTTGGGGGAGGTGCACAAGGCATCCACCATCTGTCAATTGCACCCAGCTGGTGGGCTCGAAGCACCGCAATGTTCTCTGTGCATGGCCAGATGCGACAACTGGCAGGACGTTATAGCCTGTGGGTTTCATTCTCTGGTTGGCCTTAACTTGTCGTTGGTGTTTTTGTTAAATCCCTCTAGAGCGTCGCCCTCCCGTATTCGTCCGCTTGTGTAGATTGGGTTCTATTCATCGATCGCCGCTAATAGTTTTTACCGGCTGCCTGGCCGCCACCACCAACCACACACCATCGGCAGTACTGCGCCCTTGTCGCTCTATCTAATTTTTTTGCCATGCTACACGGGCGTGGGCCATTTATTGTTCGCCATCGCTTGTACGATCCGTGGGCGCGCCGGGAGGCCTGGCGCAAGCACCCCTTTTTTGGTTCCAAGAATGTGCTCAAGGGCCTCGCGCCTGGCCTGGGCATAGCTACCGGTGCCTTTGCTTTGTTACTCGCCTACGAGCAGTTTACGGGTGAAGAGCTGTAGTTGGGCCCTCCTGACGCCGAGTAGGCGCTAGCGTTGGTTTTTATAGGGAAGAGGGGGCGTAGGCGGTTAGAGCAACCCATGTTGCACTTGGTCATGGCATCGTGACAGTTTGGTTTCTGATGGAATAAACCACGGCAAGGGATGTTTTTCTACACTTGTACAAAGACCCGGTGCCTGGGTCATAGTACTTTTTTGCATCTCCCTGGTTTTGGCCCTTGGCCTGTATCATTGCACGATTCAACATTCTTTTGCGGTCACTTTGGTCCCATCCAGCTGTTGGGGTGTTGCTTAGCCAGGGTGCGAGGGACGCCGTTCAAGCGGTGCCTCATGTAGTAATACGAGGGCGGGGCAGGGGCGCATCTGTTCTTTGTCCCAGTCAGGGACTTTGTTTCTGTTCACTCGGCGCTTACTATAGTCATACACAAACACAATGGAGAGCAAAACAAGGGCCCACTCGCCAATTGGTTAGCGCAACCAACACCCGTACTTCTGCATTCCATTATGGTTAGTTCATATGTATACGGCAGAGAACATATTTTTGTGATCAACCCAGAAAGAGTGCCCGTGGCTAGTTGACCTCTATTTTCTCCAGGCATCAGCAGCGCACTCAGTGCCTATATTTGACCACCACTCTGTTGGCTCAAGGAAGTCATTGTGAGCGGTGGCCGTTAATGGTGTAATGTCCAATCCATCCTTTTCAGAATTTGTGTCACCCTACCATCGATGCCAATAGGTGGACATTAGCTGGTGGTCGTAGCGAAAAGTGAAAGGTGACATTAGACGACTTGTACCACTGGCCATGATACGCGGTCACCGTGCCACCCAAGTCTGTTGGCGAAGGTTCTACGGTTTTGGGGCTTGTCACCGGCGCTCTTTCTCTCACTTCCTCGTCCGAATAGACTGTCCGGGGGATAGGTTATAAAAGACCACTGTGCCACCCCATCCCCTGCTCCTATGTATTGCCTTGGTGTCCTCTGTTGACCTTTTTCTGTTTTTTTTGTTCGTATGACTAGGATTACTTTGCCTTTGGTCGAATCTGCATATTGCTAACGATAGCTGAACCGACTCTGTACCTTTAATTCCCAGTGGCTATTCATCATGCGTCTTGCGCTGGCTGTAGCTGCCCTGGTGGTGGCCGCCATGCCGGGTGTCCGCCCTGCCACTCTTCCTTGGGGTGGCTCGAATTGGCCCCACTCTTCCCAGGACAGTGTTGATAGCTTTACCGCTTCATTGGGTCAAACAACCACCGGTATGTACGGCCCCAGGGCTGAATCCCTCAAGCAGCAGGTTTTAACAAGTATGTTGGCCTGTCACCGCTCCAAGACCCTTGCGTCTTTGGAACAGCGTATCAAATCATTTGAGAAAGAGTATAGCATGGCCAACCGCATTGGCTTTGTTTTGTACCATAGATCAGACAACAGCTTTGGTATCGAGTCTTTTAACGTTGGTGCACAGTCGTTAAAGGCCGGTGGGTCACCAAATGCGGCCTCAGTTGACCGTTTTATTACAAAGCTCTACCGCCCCAGCAATGATGGCGTCGAGTTTATCCGCTATTTGGCGACAAAGGTGCCGACTTGGTCGGGAACGGCAAAGTGGTGTCCTAGATTTACTTTTTAAAGCGATATCCAAAAGAGCAGGCCACTCACAAGGCCAAAGGAATTGGTGCCATTGAATAATACCTTTAATAAAACGGCACTGTGTGCTACTGACCACCGCTGAGTGGCAATGGCGTGTGACGCTATGAGCAAAGGTCCTCTGGCCACGTGAATTTGGGGGGCGCATCGGTGAGATGAGCTTTGCACTGCATTACAGGCACCGCGCCATGTGACAGGGACTTGGGGTGAAAGTAACCGACGGCCATTGCTGACGGCAGGTGCGGCGCTAATTGGTCTATGCACGGCGGGAGCAGCGAGGTGCAGCGAGCCCTGGTACAAAGTAAAATGCGGAAAGGGATGGCGAGGACAACAAACCGGGAGGTACACTTGGCCTGCGCCATTCTAGTTTTCCTGCGAACCAGCCGAGGGTGTGCCTTGTGAATCCCTGATCCTGTTATTTGTTTGCGGTTTGTTTTTTTAAACCCCGCTTGTAGCCAGCCGAGGATTGACGCCTGAGTGGGCAATTCTTTACTTCTCCCTTGCGAGAGGGCCCAATCCATTTGCTCCGCCAGTAGAGCCTCCAGCCCAAGCCGCGACGCCCAACGCTGCCACAATACCTGCGTGCAGCCCGTTGGTACAGTGGGGGGCGTGGCCGAGCGCATTGCTCCCTTTCTCTCTCCCATGTATAGGCTTCGTTCCCCTCGCCCAACGTTGTATTTCCAGTGAACTGTCTGGCGGTGCGCCTCCTGTTTTCTTTCGCCTTCCCCAACTCCTGCGTTTGGATATACACTGGACTGGACAGTGCCAGCCTTTTGCGCGCGGCCCTCGTTTTGAGTCAATGGCGCCTGGGTCGTGGACGGACTTCGAGACGCTTGTTTGCCATTGAGGGTTCATTATTTTCGCATTGCCCTGTTGTTCCTGCCTCTAGGCTGAATGTGGTGGTGACCGTCTTGTCCTTGTCAACTCTAGTCGTCCTATCGTTGGCTTTCTGTCGTATTACTGTGGTTGTCTGCTGTTGCCCTAGCTCATAACGGCTTGTTGCACCGTTTTACCGGGTCTTATCGGCCAACCCACTCGTACTTTCCCCCTATTTCTGGGCACCCCGAGGTAAGGACATGGCTCGTTGTGGGGGCCAGCGATTGCCCTCCGCTACCAGCTCCAGCCACAGATGAAGGGCCCTGGCTGTTCAAAGGCTAAACCCAGCTCACCAACGATATGGTCCAATGAGCGGGCTCATCTGTCCAGCTGTCGACCTGTCTCGAGCAGCCTCGGGCTCCTTTTATGCGTTTTCCCAATCTTCTAAAGCAACCGATGGTCTCGTGGTCGGGTGAAAAGCTATTGGGGTATTGGTCATCTGTGGCCTCAGAGTGAAGCGGAAACGGGAGCTGGGCAGCTGGTTTAGACCTGCCTACAAATGGTCTAGATCGTACCTAACAGCTTTCTCCTTTTTACATGCGCATACATGGGTTGGGCTGGGTTTCCTATGGCCCAGGCGTAACATTATATCATCCCCTTTTTATTTCCATATCCGTAGACAAGAGCTGGGTAGTAGCCCTGACTATTGCCGCCATGACCACCAATTCTGTAAGTACAGCCCTGATGCTGATGGCTTCTTTGGCCAACCTTATTCAATAACCAAGCGGCTCGTTGGTAGCCGTCAAGCAGCGATCAGATAATGTTCTGCCTTCCCTGTTACCCTGGCGCAATTGTGATGCCGTTGTGATTAGCCAACGCTGCTCGCATCATCGATCTCACCATTCTGGGTTGTCCACCCGTGCTTTCCTCTGTGGTTCATGCATAGACTCCTGCCAGCCGCACTTTGGCCCTGATCAAACCCGACGGCCTGACCCCCACCAAGTACGTCAATATCAAAAGTCTGATCGCCCTCGAACAGTTTGAAATTGTGCGGGAAAAGAAGGTCTGGCTGACAAAGGACCAAGCCGAGCAACTGCTTGCAGATGACGCCGGCCTGCCTCAGCGCGCTGACCACGTGGCTTACCTGACCAGCGCGCCCTGCCTGGCCCTGGAGCTGAAGCGTGAAGGCGGTGCTGTGGAGCCTTGGTGCCGGCTCATGGGTCCTGCCGATGTCGCTCAGGCGCACAAGGAGGCCCTCGAAAGCATCCGGGGCAGCTTTGGTCAAGATGACATCCACAGCACGGTGTATGGTCCTAGCACCGAGACGGAAGCAGCTCGAACGATTGATTACATTTTTTCATCCGAGGTCAACGCCATGGAACCGTTCAAGTTGGACCATGTGGCATCGAGCAATGGCCTTGAGAGTGCGGTCGAACAGACCTTGGCCATTATTAAACCAGACGCCATGGCCGAAGGGCATAAGGAGGCGATAGTGCACCAGATCGAGGCCCGCGGGTACACTATCGTGGCCAGCAAGGAAAAAACCCTGGCCCGGGAAGAAGCAGCGCAGTTTTACGTGCACCTCCAGGGTCAAATCTACTACGACACCTACGTTGATTTCATGTCCAGTGGGCCCGTTTTTATCATGACACTCGAAGGAGACAATGTGGTGAACGGATGGCGCGAAATGATGGGCCCGACCAACCCGATGAAGGCCAAGCGTGATGTGCCCATGAGCGTTCGTGCCAAGTTTGGCACCATGACCACGCGTAACGCGGTTCACGGCAGCAACTCTGAGAATGCTGCTCGACGAGGTATCGAGTTCTTTTTCACCAACCCTCCCACGTTTACTCCAACCGTCGTGGAGCAGCCTGAGACCACCAGCGATTCGATTGAGCCAGCTTTGACTCAGGATATCGATTCGCCTGCTTTGGCCGAACCTATGGAGGAAGAGACCCGACCAGAGCTCTTGTCCCCTGTGCTCAAGGCCGACACAGCTGCAGGTACCGTAGCTGAAGAAACATCTCAGCCAGCTGACGCCGCCGAGACCGGCAATGATGTGCCATATGCTGCCACTGGAGACAGCGAAACCACCGCCGAAACAGCAACTGCAGCACCAGCAGAATCTAGCGACACCAAAGAGTTGCCTCTGGCCGAGCTGCAAGAGGAGCCCTCCCAACCCACGGCCGAAGCAGCGAATGAGCCGGAAGCGCCACCTGCAGACGTAACTGAGGACCTGGTGGCTTCACTAGCCAAAGTTTCCTTGTCTGAACTGGATACAGAGGCTGCTACTGAATCGCTTCCAGACCCTAGTCCGGTGATGGAGCAGTCGGGAGACAGCGCTGCTGAAGCGGTGCCTGTAGATGAGCCCTTGGCTGAATCTAGCGCTGATGCTGCCGGTCTTGAACCTACGGTTGGACCGAGCGCTGATCCATTGGGCAGTTCCACCATTGGGCCGGAGACTACTGAACCTGAGCCCACTGGTTTGGAGGCCGCTGTAGAGCCTAATGCTGATGACGAAGCGTTTCTAGTACCAGATGTCGATGTCGAAATCCCACCGGTTCCACAGCTCGATGCGAGCACCACTGGTCCTGCTGAAGTAGTGCCCAAGACAGATGCTTCTAGCAATTCTGTGTTGGAACTCCAGCCCCAGCCGGAGCCAGAACCCACCACTGTTCCTGATTCCGTACCTGATACAGCAGGAGAGGCCAGTGAAGCACTAATGGTGTGCGACTCGGCTGATAACGCCCCGCCAGCTGCAGAGATGGAAGACGCTGCGCCGAATCTGTCCTCGGCTGAGCCTGAACTCTCGACCAGCGATGCTCCGAACACAAGCTCTTTGCCCGTAGCTGGTCCAGACGACACCAATGCGCCCGAAGACACTGCATCTACGGATGAAGTGAAATCTGAACTCGAGGCACAACCTGGTGAGACCGCGGAAGACTCTACTACCGAAGTTGCTGTTCCTGCCCAAAATACAACGGCTGCTGAAGCACCAAAGCCACAAAAGACTGCCAAGCCAGTCGCAGGCAAACCTGGTACACCTGCCCCTCGCGCAGCTAGCAATGCTACTGCATCTCGCAGCCCTGGACTCAACGGAAAGAAGCGCACTCCAACCACGGGCGCAAGAGCTGCCCCAGCCTCCTCAGCTCGACCAGCGGCCGGTTCTTCTACCGCTTCGATGACTAGACCTGCAACTAAAGCAGCCTCTTCAGTGACCGATCGGCTTACTTCGCGTACCACAGCGTCCCGCTCGACTGCTGCAGTGCGCGCCAAGCCAGTTGCTTCGACTCCGGCAACAGCCAGGCCCGCGCCCACTCGTGCTGCTGGTGCTTCGCCTGCCGCTCGCAAGCCCGTTGCTGCGACCAAACCAGCGTCTCCAGCCACAGCGACACGAGCGGCTAGCCGTCGTGCAACGTTGGACGCGTCAGCAACCACTGCTCGACCCGCCCGTCCAATGCCGACCACCACCACCGCTGCCCCTGCTACTCGACCAGTCAAGCGCACGAGCACGGTAGGCGTTCGTACCGCCCCACCCTCGACCGCACGGTCCACAGCTTCATCGGCCGCTGCATCCGGAACCACCAGCCCTGCAGCGAAACGCACCGCTGGCGCTACCCCGGCCACTCGATCCACAGCCCCTAGTCGTACGACGCCTACCTCTGCCACTTCGAAACGCCCCGTTGCTGCGAAGCCAGCTACCGCAGCGTCGACGACAACTCGCACCACGACCAAACCTCGTCTGCCTGCGGCTGCCACGGCCACTACTGCCTCGCGAGCGCGTAAAACCAGTGCTCCCAGTGACAGCGCTACAGCGGCACCGACACGCAGCTCCACCCTCTCACGAGCCACTGCTGCTCGCACCGCTGCGGCTACGGTTCGCACTCGCCCTGCACCCACCAAGTCCAGTGGTGCTGCCACCGCCTCGCCTACTCGTAAGCCAGTCGCTCGTGGTAGCGGTGCCACTAAACCGATTGCAGGTTCTCCCGCGGTCAAGACCCGAGCACCTGCCAAACAACAACCCACAGCTGCGGCCAGTCCAACCCCGAAAGCGTCCGTGGCCTCGGTTGCCACGGAAGACCCAAACGCGATGGAACCCGTTGTGGCTGACAAGGCTGTCAAAGATGAAGGTGTGACGCTCGAGGCCACTGATGCCGACCAAGCTGCAGTCAAATCTGAGCCCAGCGTGGGACAGTCGACTCAAGCTGCCGAACCCATGGCTCTACCCAATGGTACGGCTGCGTTGGAATTGCCGCAGGCCTAAAGTCGTCAGCTCCTTGCCGTGGCGGCAAACTGATGACGAAGGTATATCGCTGTCAATTTGGCGTGAGATTGCGCGCGGTTTAATGGGCAGCGCTTTTTTGTTCGTGTGTGCGTGTGTTCCTACTGCCATTGTGCCTTGACTTTTTACCTCCTCCCTCCAAAGGCTGCTTCCCTTATCTACTACATGCAAACTTCTACCCTTCTAATGCTACTCAAAGGCTACTGGATTCTAAAGTGGTGGTGTTATCCCTGCTGTGATTGTGTGTTAGCGTGATTATGATTCTTAATTAGCATTTTGGCGAGTTGGCGTCGCTCAAAAAGTCGACTTTTTTATGGCCTCACCCAGGGCCAGCTGCTTCCCATTCTATTGCTAGGCGGATTCCATTGAAGTTGTCGCCATTAAGTTTTTATTATAAACTTCCCGCGGCATATACGCCAAGGAATTAATTGGTACCCAACAAATCCCCACTTTCATGTCCCCCGGTTGGGACAATGGTTGCACGTTAACGCACAAGGCCACGTTTCAATGCTAAT
>JANBQA010000426.1:0-15272 GCA_027576955.1 Dimargaris xerosporica
GCAAACCCATTGGCGGCCAACACATCTAGCCAATCGACGTCAAAAAATCCCATGCTCTCCTGGTCCCAGCCATAGCGGTGAAACAAGTGGAAAATCTATCCAACAGCAGAGTTCGCCCAGAAACCCATGGCCAGCTCGCTCTTTCACGGTATCATGAGTGCGGCTACCAAGCTAGGTAAAATACACTTGCTGGGAACGTCGGCCCACCATCAGAGTCGATAAACCTTTTTTTGCTGCCATTGCTTACCTTGGAAGCCAGCATATCGACTTCCTGGCCCACCAAAAAGAAATGATGATCACTGGCATATTTCGAAACCTCATCCACGGTCATTGCCAGAGGGGTGAACTCGGGCGGCTTTTGGCGCAGGTTGATGGGTAGGATGAGCGACAATAAGCGGCTAATGTTTTTAGAGTGCAGGTCGCGTCGATACTTGCTTGCCCCCTGCTGGAAACGCAGGTGATGGGCAATGGTCGGGATATCATTTAGCTGATAGGACCACGCGTCAAACGCTAACATTGCTGCTGTATAACGATCAACGAGCACGCTGTGACCCGAGGTGGCAGTACGCACGTACACCTCCCAAACGGATAACATAGTCGTGCCTTGAACAAGCGCTGCCGCACGAATCGAGGCCCACGTCGATGAACGGTGATCCACTACAGTGTTGACTTGGTTTTGAGACCTGGCTAAAGAAAGCGCGGGTGATGCCACGTTAAGAGATTGAAGCGCTACTTGCAGCGCCTGTTGCTTAGAAATTTCCAGGCGAAAGCGGTGAGAATTCAAGGGCAAGGGTGGTGCCATGGTCAGCTCGTCCTGGTGAACAAAGTTAACCAGTTTGTACTGTGCGTCCATGATAACAAGGGCCAATCGGTTGACTACGAGGCTTCGTTCCGGGTGCGTGTAAGGCTGGACGTACACATAGACGTGCCTAGTAATCGAACACTGACTCAAGGCTACAAGGGTAAAGCAAAGCGACGGGTCGTTGAGGTACTGGCGCACGTAAAACTTTGCAAAACGAGCCGCGCCGTTTTGAGAAAACCTGTCGAGCTGACGCATATCCACTGCCCAAGGTGAGAAATCGGTGCTTGGTGCACCGACCAGCTCAAAGATGTGCGCTGGCCCTGCAGATGATGAGGGCGCCGCATTGCGCGTGCAGTAACCACCCGGCCATGTCATTGCCGCCACCCACGCTGTAAGCCACGTTTTCCAGGTCCACATACCAACCACCACCGTGCTTAGTATCAAGAAAAATAGCACGCCAATGCCAACCGTTGAAAAGGGAGCAAATCTAGGAGAGAAAAAAATGCCCAAAGTGCCAATGGTGATAGACTGGTGAATAATTTTTAGGAAAAAAGATTGTCTTGCATTTATTTATATTTTGGTTTAGGAGCTGTATTCACCCACCTCTTCCCCCAACACTTTCACCGATAAAGGGCCATAAGCACCATGGTGGTGTTCATCGCTTCTGAGAACGTTGTACAACATGTAGAGATGATTGCAATTAGCCGTGATGCCGTGGATACTTTGGGGGCGCAACCAACCAGCATGGCCTTGGTTATCCTACATAGCACCGTCCAACGTTGCCCGCTATAGCACCGTTGCAGCCTGGCTTCACCAAAGCTGAGACATCACTTTTAAACTTGCGCCAAGTTAGTATGTGCATAGTGAGATAGTTGCAATCAATGACAATAAAAAAGAGTATTTTTGCCGTGAGCTTGCGTCAGGGCATTTAGTATTAAACTAACCTGCCGTATCCGCGCTTAAACCACGGACAGCCTCCATATGTGTGGTATGAATAATTATCACTGTTTAGAGACGAATTTGCTCGGTCGAGGAGGAGGGGGGGGGTGAAAGCCATTGGTGCGTGCGTCAAATTTAATAGTCGTCTGTGCGACCTGCTGCTCGTTGCACCGTCGTGATAAATTAAAAAAAAACGCGCCTCTCGTAGGGATGTGCTTCGTTGATCATTGCAATCCAAAGCATTAATTTCATGACTGGGCCGGAATTGTGGCTTTAATTTTCCGCTTACTGACCGCTTTCGCCCTTTTTTGAAGCCAGCCATTGCTGGTTGCATTGCTCTGACCTGACGCTGATTTCGCTGTCAAACTCACAGGCACCACTGGTGCAACCACGCCACGTGATCGCGTTGGCTTATGCTTCCAAGTCTCCGTCTCAGTGGCACCAGAGGTGGTCACTAGCCTAAGGGCTCAGGGCAAGCACTTGGAGCATCCCATACAAACGTGTTCAGCTGCTGTCGGTCCGCTCTGCAGTGTGTTTAAAAAAGAAAAAAAAATAGAAACTCTCCTTGGCGCTGCGTTTTATTGTAACTGCCGTCCGATGCATTTAGCCTGTGCTTGGGTCGGTGGACCATTTAGGTATTGACCCGCTAGTTTACTACGTCCATCAGCGTCCGCACTGGACAGCCATTATGGAATACCCTTCGTCGTCGGGCGCGCAGTTCAAGGACTTTTCCTACTGCTTGACGCGCGAGGTGGACCAGCCAGTCACGCTCAAGATTGCGGTGCTCGAGGGCAATTTGGCGCGGTCCCAGGACTCATTGACGCGGCAAGTGGAGGCTGATTTGGCCCAGCTGGTGCTCCATGAGCCCTCATTCGTGGCAACATCGTCACCATCTACCGAACACCAGCTGTTTGCCACGGTGGAACTGTTTGCGGACGGTTATCCGCTGTGTGTGCCGTACCAAACCCCATACAAGTCGGGCAAGAGCACCGGCACGTTTAATGAGTGGGTGACATTACCTATTCGGTACCGCGACCTACCCCTCACGGCGCAGCTGGTCTTCAATGTGTGGACGCTGCAAGCACCCCGTGAGGTAGTCATCCTAGGTGGGTCAACGTTGCCCTTGTTCACCCACAACCACAAGCTACGGCAGGGACGCCAAAAGCTGCGGCTCTGGGAGGATCAGTTGGCTGACCCGCTGAGCCCAACACAGACCCCGGGCAAAAAGGGCCATCCGGCGACCGAGATGGACCGCCTCGAAAAGCTCATGAAGAAACATGAGAACGGGGATCTGCCACGCCTCGACTGGTTGGACAAGCTGGCGTTTCGTGAGATTGAGCGGGTGCATCAGCAAGAGGCCCAGTGCACCACTCGACTATTTCTCTATGTGGAGCTGCCGCGGTTTGATTTTCCGCTCGTGTACAGCGAAGCGGAGTCGACCGATCGGTACCTGGCCACGCCCATGTTTCCCCGTATTGCCTTTGTGCACGATCCCGAGCTGCACCGAGAAAACCTGGTCGAAGCCAAGCATCGTCGTTTGATCCGTGGTCACCGCAGTGGCCCCCTGGACCGTGACCTCAAACCCAACGCCAAATTGCGCGATGACCTCAACAAGATTCTCAAGTACCCGCCCACCAAGGTTTTGACTAACGAAGAGAAAGACTTGGTGTGGAAGTTTCGATTCTACCTGTCGCGCGACAAAAAGGCCCTCACCAAATTTCTCCAGTGTGTGGCGTGGACCGATTCGGTGGAAACCAAGCAAGCTGTCGATATCCTGGCCCAGTGGGCCGACATCGATGTAGACGACGCGCTGGAAATGCTCGGCCCCTCGTACACCAATCGTCAAGTACGAGCATACGCGGTGACGCGGTTGCGGCGTGCTGAAGACGACGAGCTGCTGCTGTACCTGCTGCAACTGGTCCAAGCCCTGCGCTTTGAAGGCATTGATACGCCTACCGTGTCCACTGTCGCGGGCACGCCCACCGGGGTTGCTGCCACCTCGGTACCTAGCCCTAGCCCTCGAGATTCAGCCGATGCTCGCCGGGTTGAGCCTGGTGGTAGCCCTCATAACCGAACGCGAACGCTCTCCGAGGACGTTGCTACGCCTTCCTCAAATTTGGCCACGTTTTTAATCGAGCGCGCCCTTAAGAGCCCTGTCTTGGGCAATTACTTTCACTGGTATCTGATGGTGGAGTGCGAAGACAAAGTGGTCGGCAAGATGTACGGCAAAGTTGCCTATCAGTACATGAAGGCGATGATGGACCTACCCGACGGCCAAGAGCGCCGAGACATGCTGCGACGCCAGGGTGAGCTTGTTGCGACCTTGTCCAAACTGTCGCTGCGCGTGCGCCATATGAAGGAGGCCCGCCCGGCCAAGATCGAGTACCTGCAAAAATACATTCGGGACCCTAAACATCAGCTGCACGAGTTTGCGCCATTACCATTACCGCTGGACCCAACCGTTCATGTGGTCGGACTGGTGGCTGACCAGTGCACCATCTTCAAGAGCAGTATGATGCCACTTGCGCTGACGTTTCGGTGCGATGACGGGAGCAACTACCGGGTCATGTTCAAGACTGGGGATGATCTGCGCCAAGATCAGCTGGTCATTCAGCTGTTTACCCTCATGGACCGCCTGTTGCGCCAGGAAAAGCTCGACCTCAAACTGACGCCGTACAAGGTGCTGGCCACGGGCACCGGTCAAGGTAAATTACGGTGCAACTTTGTACTTTTCCCATGAAGCTGAGTGCCTGGTCAAATGAGCCAAAACGTTAGGTATCGGCAGCAATGATACTATATTTTTATTTCAAAACGATCAAACTTTACTCGCAGCCTGTCTATCTATCTCACTTCCTTTTCTTACACTGGGGCTTATCGGTGCCGCTGGGTATTTGCTATGGCCATAGGACTTGTCCAGCTGATCCCGTCCGACTCGCTGGCAGCTATCTTGGCCGAACACAACGACAGCCTTTTGTCATTTTTGCGCAAGGACAACCCAGACCCTCGACCATCAGCTCCGCTGGGCGTGACGCAGGCGGCCATGGACACGTACATTAAGAGCTGCGCTGGGTACTGTGTGATCACGTACCTGTTGGCGGTGGGGGACCGGCACCTGGATAACCTGCTGCTGACCACCGATGGTCGCTTGTTTCATATCGATTTCGGGTACATCCTTGGTCGCGACCCCAAACCGTTTCCTCCCCCTATGAAGCTGTGCAAGGAAATGGTGGAAGGCATGGGCGGAGCCTCTAGCCTTCAGTACCAGCGGTTCAAGTCGTACTGCTTTGTGGCGTTTAGCGTGCTTCGAAAATCTGCCAACCTGATCCTAAGCCTGTTGGCGCTGATGGTGCAGGCCAATATTCCCGACATTGCCATCGAGCCGGATCAAGCGGTGGCCAAGGTGCAGAACAAGTTTCGTTTGGATATGTCGGAAGAAGAAGCCACCCAATACTTTCAGGCCCTCATCACCGAGTCCGTTAGCGCCCTGTTCCCGCAGGTCATTGAGACTATTCACCGCTGGGCCATGTACTGGAAGAAGTAACATGGGCGCCGAAACCCGCTGGAGGTGTATGTGGCTGACTGGGCCATTCTTGTACTTTTAATAAAGAAGTATGTAATCTTTTTTCTATCTGGTGTTCCACTGCGCGCAAGGAGCTTTACCCCTACCAGCCATGGCGTGCAACTCGGCAGGGTTTTGATGGGCCATGAAGCCGAGGCAATAATGGGAATAAGGGGATAGTAAAAATGGGTAGAACGCAGCCCGAGTTCCCGATGAAGGGGCACACGCAGAAAAGAAACCGACATTCTTTGTTCCTCATCCATCTTCTTTTTTTTGCACATTCCCATCGAGCGGTATTTATCACAGCCGTCTGACAGATGCGCTGCTGGGCCCAAATATCCAGTGCTCGATTTCCTGCACCACCCCACCTTTCCCAGCTGACCAATCCGGTGGGGATGACACCAAGTGCCACTGTGACCTAGAGCCCAGGTGAGCCAGCCAAAGGCCACTCAGATGTCAGCCGACGCGGTCTTTAGAAGGGTCAGGGCCCGATGTGCGCAGTATTGAGTATACCACGGCGTTTAACTTTGTGTTGGCGAAGAACCGCTTCCGCTTACCGAGCTAACCCTCCAGCCAACGCCTTTCTCGTGCTTGCCGCGTTTGGGAGAGTTCAATTTGGCCATTCAGCGGCGCGTTTTTCACTTAAGCATTGTCTTCATTGTGCTTTGTTCAGCTGCCTACCTGTTTTGCGTAGGTCCCTCTTGCCGTACGCCTAGGCTCCTTAACCTAGGCGCTGGATGCGCGGTTGCCCGTCACCAATTTTCTCTAGGCCCATTTCACCGCCAGCTGATTAGCCCACCAACGGCGCACTTCACGCTCCCAACTTCGCTCACATTGACCCATCTGCGCTGCTAACCAGTGCCACAGCGCCCACTGTCGCGGCTGTCTGTTTATCACCTGGACCATGGCGTCGGCAGGGTCAGTGTACATTGCGGAGTCGGACCTGGCCAAGCTCCACAAGTACAAGTACTGCGGTATCGACAAGTCCCTTCTGTCGCGCTACGTGCTCCAGCACTACTGGAATGGCCTGGTTAAGCTGTTTCCGCTCTGGCTAGCGTAAGTATTTCGTCTAGAGATTATGGCATACCGGGTTAGCTGCCACCAGGATACGCACCCCGATCCAGGCTCTAGGCTAGCAATAAGTTTTTTGTAAGCAATCTCTTTTTGCTTTGCGTCTGTCACCTTGGGTCGGGCCATGCGCAGAATACGCACCGACTGTATGCGCTGCTGTATCCACAAGACTCACTGTGCCACTTTTGCCCATTGTATTTTTTTTGCTGGAGGATGGGTTGGGGATGGGGTATTGATGCTGTTGGTGACCATGAATGCACCTCGTCACACCTTTAGTCCCAATGCCATTACGCTGATAGGGTTCTGCTTCATCGTGGCCAACTTCCTGACCATGCTGTACTATGACCCTCACCTGGACCAGGAATCCCCGGGCTGGGTGTACTACAGCTATGGGCTCGGACTGTGGATCTATGCGTCTTTGGATGCCATCGATGGGAAACAAGCTCGGCGCACCGGTACTTCGGGCCCCCTGGGCGAGATGTTTGACCACGGCTGCGACTCGCTCAACACTACCATCGGGCTGCTGATTACGTCGTCGATTTTCGGCCTTGGACGCACCTGGTGGACGGTGGTCTCGGTGTGGGTAGGGCTATGCAACTTCTACCTGTCCACCACGGAAGAGTACTATACCGGCACGCTGTACCTGAGCTACATCAGTGCTCCCGTAGAGGGGTTGGTGCTCTCTTCTGCCACCTTTGCCCTCACCGGGTACACGGGCCAAGGAATTTGGTTCCAGGACTACCGGTCGCTGCTTCCGCTACCGACAGCGCTCCACGACTGGCTTCCTAGTGCTCCACTGAATTACCTTGTCGTGGTAATTAGCGTTGGCACCATTTCGCTGACACTGTTCGATAGTCTGTTAAACGTATTCCAAGCCCGCAGGCGCCAAGGGTTACCGGTTGCGCCCGCTCTGCTGTCATACGCACCCTTTGCAGCGATGTCAGCTGTGGCCTACCTGTGGCTAGCTGCATCACCCGAGCTGCTCCACCAGCACCTGGTCGCTTTTTTTGTGTTCGTCACCTTTGCCTTTGGATTTACCGTGGGCCGGATCATTGTGGCCCACGTCACGAAAACCTCTTTCCCCATGGCCAACGTGATGCTGATCCCTCTGACAGCGGGCGCTGTGAATGCTAACCTTGCGTTCTATGGTTTGCCCTGCTTGATCCCTATGGCGTACGAAAAGTACTATGTGTACCTGTGCGTTGTCTACTCGACCCTGGTGTACAGTCACTTTGCCTTGACCGTTATTCGCCAAATCTGCGACTATCTAGATATCTGGTGCCTGAAGATCAAACACAAGAAAGTGTAGACGCTGCTCTCTAAGCGTCGCTTGCTAAGCTGTCAGGCCGATGTTGGCCACCGTTATTACACTCGCTTCAGCTTAGTCTCTCTATTCCTACATCCCATTCAACCGCCCTGCAATCGGCTCAGCAGTAACCACAAGTATATATATATTTATCAACGCACCCAAAGGGCGCTTGCTCAATCTTCCCGTATCTATGCAATAAAAATACACCATCCAACCCCGCCCATGGGCTGGTAGTCTCGATGAATGCAAACGACTCAGGTTAAAATACAGAACAATGCGATGAGGTGGCGCAGCTGCATTCGAATTTCTGGAGAAAATAAAAAAAGACTAAACACTACCGGCATATCAATACAAGCCCGGACCAACTCATGCCTTGTGTGATCACGGTGGCGGGGGGTAAGAAGTGTCAGGATGGTCATCGGCGTCGGAGTTGGCCGTGCGGAAGAATTTGTCGGGCACCACCGTAAAGTACCGTTCCATGGCGCTACGAAACCGGTTCTTGTACTGCTTTGGAGACACAATGGTGGGCTGCTTGCCACCGCCACCCAGAAAGGGGGCTTCTTTGACCCAATTCTCCAGTCGCTTATCCCACGTAAATGTCCGGATAAAATCCACAATACCAATCACCAGTTCATGCTTTTCTTCGTCAATGGCCACGAGCAACGAGTAGTCAACCACCTCATGCTTGGCCAAAAAGAGCGTGTCGTTCCAGATGGAGCTTCGGATCAGGTCTTTGGCGTGGTCGCGAATGTACAGCGGGGATTGAAGGATGTGCTTGACCAGGTTTTCGTCCAACAGCACCTCCCCAGCCCGACCAGTGTCTTGGACCAACCGGTTGCGCATGGAGCCTTTGAGGTCAAAGGTTTTGGTCACATTGCGCTCATAGAACAGGTTCTCCATAATCATAACGTCTAGCTTGAGCACCTTGCCCGTGACGGGGTTTTTGAACGAGATCCGGTACAAGCCGTAAATCTTGGCCAGCAGTGTTGGCAGTTCATGAAAGATGGCCTCGGCCAGATACTCAAAGTAGTGCGGTGCAAACTTTAGGAATGCGTCCATCTCGGGCTTGGACAGCTGCTTGATAATAAACCGGTTATCCTCGGTTTTCAAAAAGGCCGAACCCGACTTGCCACCTGACGCATTCCATTGCGCACACCGGCTCAGCGATTCAACGAATACCGACTCGCAGTCACAACTGCGGCGCAACGCATCAAATTGCTCGGCGAAAAAGATCTTGCAGACAAAGCTGGCGGGCCCATGGCTAAACTCGTAGCGCGCATGGTTGGACGTGGACGACCGCAGCACTTGCTCTAGGCCCTGCATCGTTAGGGTCGGGTGCGGATCGTGGTTGGGCGTGGGCGAGGTGGGCGCCGTGCTCGTGTTGGACGTGGGCTTTGAGCCTGGCCCCAACGAGGCCTCTGCCAACAGGAGCCCCGGCGGTTTGGGTGCAGAGTTAGGTTCGCTGGGATTGGTCATGGCCATGGACCCCCGCAAAGCGGTTGTTTCCAGGGCATGCAGCGGCACTGGCATAGACGCTGTCGATGCTGTAGCTGGGTGGTGGTCAAGCTCTGCTAGTTTTTCCCCGTGGGTCTCGTTCCCTGTCACAGAAGTGGGCATGACAAAGGTACTGGCTTTCGACAGCGAAGAGCCCAGTGGCATATGGGCATCGGGATATGATGCCCCAGTGGTGCCCACTGCAGCAGCAGCTTTATCCTGCGAAATTACCCCGGCATCGGCTACGGCTTGGAATTGCAATCGAAAGTCCCGCGAACTGAGGGTATACGCAATGATAGAGCTGGGCTCATCTTCGCGGACCACTACCGCCGAGTCGGGCAGCACATGCGCCGTGGGCGGCAGGGGATAGACCAATGGCGTGAACACCCCGCTTAGAGCAGGAATCAAGTAGCTGGAGAGGGCACGAATGATCGATGTGGTGTACTCGGTCGAAGCTGCTGGCAGTACCGGTTCCTGCGGGGTAGTGAGCGCAGTGGTAGGGGATTGTCCAAAGGGTGAGAGCATCGCTGCATCATCCCCATCCGTGGTAGTATCGTACAGCCCCGGCTGGTCCTTGCCCTGCGCATGATGAGATTTATGAGCAGCAGCGCCTGCGTGATCTGCACCTGAATACGAGGGTAACTCTTGGCCATCCGTCAGGGTCATGCCATCGTCCCCAGCAAGCTCGGGGAATTGGAAATGGGGGTCCCACTGCAAGTCGGGGGTGATGTACGACAAGCGGGTTGGCGCTTGCAGGGCATCGGCCGTTCGCGCAGCAGATGCCCCTTTAGGTCGCGACCGTCTTCGAGCAAGGCCTTCGGGAGGCAACGATTGCTCACTGTGCTGGGCCGAATCAGGTTTGATGGTTAAGCTGCCACCTAGGTAATAGGGCGGGGGCTGGTGCATGTAGTACGGCGAGCGGCTATGCGAGAACAGGTCAGCGCCCAACAGGACGGCCAGCAGCTGCTCTTCTTCCGCATCTGGTCCGTCGCCAAAGGATAACAGCGAGCCATCGTTGTCACTATTGCTATGGTCATCGCTACCTACCTCTTCCTGGTCAGCATCGCCATCTTCTTCGCCGCTTTGCGAGTCAATGGCTGCCTGAGCTCGCATTGATGCACTCATCGGAATCCGCATTTTGCCATGGGCTGCAATGGCCCCCAAAGTTGGCGTTTGGTCGGCTTCGGCCCGCACCACTCGAGGAAGCCGCTGACGCACTGAATCTTTGAGCTTTGTCAGTCGAGTGCGACGAGCTCCTGATTTGAAGGGCGAATGCGGGCGAGCAATGCTAGTAGGCTCGGGGCCTTCAGGCAATTTCATGGCCCGTTTGCTATACCCTTCGCCACCCGTTGCGCCCTGGGCTCGACCAACTGCGGTGCTGGAGGGGCTCTTTAACCGTCCACCGGGTCCCAAAGAAGCACGGGCACCTGGACGAAGCTTAGCCGACGAGGACGCTGCCAGCTCAGGCCTGATAGGTGGTGCAGGCATGAGTCGCTCTGAGCCACGATCACCCAGACGGCGTTTACTGGAGATATCACGCGGTGCCGTCCGGTGACTTTGAGACCGGGTGGGGCGTTGAAACTGCGAAGGCAACGACCCAACCACGGTTCCCACTTCCTCATCGTCCAAGCTATTGTACCCAGGGGTATACGGGGAAGACGCGGCTCTCACCGAACGGGTCCCATCGTCGCGCTGTTGCTTGTATCCTCTGCCATGTGGGCGCCCGCGGCCCCCACTCTCAGTCGGCACCTCATCAGCATTGCTCACTTCCTCATCGTCATCGTCGTCATCCCACACTGCTTCCCGAGCCGTGGGGTACAGGTCCAGCCGGGTACGGCTTGCGGGTTGTTTCCCCATGAGCTTGCTGGTGGTATGGAATAGCCGACTCAACCGCTGTTTGCCCTCGGGTGAACGCCCCAGCGAGGCCTGAAGGCGGTGGGCCATGCGGGACACGCTGACGCGCCACCGTGCATCCGCGCTTGGTGCCCCAATGAACCGTGTTCCTGTGGGTTTGGGTCGCCCGCGGTAAGCGTATCGCGCACCACCGGCACCCTGGGTGGGATCGGCTGTAGACCGGATAGGCAATGCGGACCCTGTGGCACTGGCAATTACGGTTGGTTTGCCAGATTGGTAGGCCGAGTTGCGACGCTGCTTGATGGCTTCGGCCACGTCCAGCTGTGGGTTCAGCTTGGGGGACGGTCTAGCACGGGAAGTGCCCCGGGATTTGGCGCGCCCACCACCCATTGCCCCAGCTGCTGCTGCTGGAGCGGAATACGGCGATGGGAGCTCGTCATACCCCACTCGCTTGCTTGGCCGGCGTTCGGGTTTAACCATAGCTCTGCCCAGGTGAGGGGATATGGGTCGGGACCCGCCATCCATTGACTGCGTTGGGGACTGATCAAACCGAAAAGATGGCTGCGCTGAGCCCATCCGAGTATCCAACGGTATGGCCCGACTATTGCCCGCTCGTGAACGCGACCGTGAGCTGTCACCGCCCAGCTCAGCCGTTCGGCCATTACCCATAATCCCAGTGGTTCGTCGGGCCCGTGAGGCCTTGGTTGATGCGCTACTAGAACGTCGGCTGGCGGTTTGGTGGTCAATCAGGGCCACCTCGCCGACATCAATGGGCACCCGACGGTCGTTGTCATCGTCGTCCGTCGTGGTTAATGGAACCGGTGATGCCACCTTGGATTGGTCCCCACTGCCCCTGGTACGTTGACCAGAACCCCAAGGTGGTGGCATGGTGGTTTCCAAAGACTTCATATAGAGTCCATCTTTGCCACTGCCATCCTGATCTGGTCGGTGGAGTCTGGGAGCAGTGGACGCTGATGCGGCTGTAGGTACCAAATCACCATCGGTGCCACTTGGGCCCAAATCCCACTCGGCTGGAGTTTCGATTGCGTGCTCATCAAGCCACAGCGGGTCGGTTGACTGGTCCAATGGAACGACCATGGACGGTGGGTACGAGTGGAGGCTGGTCTGGCTGGCCAAGGATGAATTGGTGGTCGAGGTGGCCTTTGCCGACTCTTCAAATTCTTCCCGCATCGCCTGCTGGGATAATCGCCGATAGAGCGCGCGGTCCATGTTCACCGGGTACAGGGTCCAGTTGACGTCCGCCACGGCTTGTGGGCCTAATGACGCTAGGTAGGCCAGTACATCAGGGTGACTAGTGCCTTCGTCCTCCGATTCACCCAGTTCAGGCAAATGAGGCATCGCCAATGAGTGCAGTCTGTGGTCCCGCAGCTTGTCTTGCTTACTTTCGCCCATGATAGACATCGTGCCACCACCCACGTCCCCGCCCACAGTGCCAAGCCCACCAGCACCATCGCCAGTGGGTGGCACAAGGTCTAAAAGCCCTGGTTCGGCAGGGTCTAATAAAAGCGATGGGTGAGAGGCATCTGGTTTGGCTGAACTCGGTTCCGAGAGTCCCACAGTCGCAGTGGCCGTTGCCGTGGCGTTGCTTCCACCCAGTTGGCCTAGGATCATATGCCGCAGCCGTCGCCCGGCATTCTTGCGCAAATCACGTTCGGTTAAGATATATTCACGGACAAATTGGTCAAACCGGGCATCCCAGTCGTACACCTTTTCCTGAACGACCGTGCGCACCGCGTTGAGTGACAGCGTATCGGCCGCGTGGGTGTTTTGATTCACCTGCGCCAAGTACTGCAGCACGTAGACCCGTTCTGATTCAGCAATCTTGAGGAGCTCTGCCAGGTCCGCACGGCCATGGGACACTCGGTCGGGAGCCACCAGGTCCCAAGCATCAAAGTTCTGAATTCGTTCCACTACCGAATCCCAAAATTGCTGGATACTTGACTGTAGAGACTCGACATCTCGGCGCTTGATTGCGGCGTTGATCTGCGAATTGATCGACAGTTTGAGCGCCGGTATAGCTACCTCGGATAGGTTAATGGGAGTGTACACAAACCGTGCAGCTAGGTGATGCAGGCCAAACGAGATGGTGTGGTGATGGTTGATTGTATGTGGGCACAGGTCGGCGCGACAGTACATGTTTTTGCCGTAAAACAGTAGCTCCAAGAATTTGCCAAACGAGATCTTCCAACTTTCCTCGGACATGGGCACCACGGGCGTCGCTTGGTGGCAAATGCGGCACTGACTCCAGATGAGCAACGTTTGATCCATCCCTGAGTAAGGCGGTGGGCAATCCTCAACAGTCACGGTGACGTTGCCTGAGCCGTGGATATACTGCCGAGCGTGCTGGGTCATTGGTAAATCGCACTGCGCTGGAGGCGCTGGGCAACGGCTGGCAGCGTTAAAGCACATCTCCTCGAGGTACTGGCCCAAGGTGATGTCGCTGTCTAGGTAATACTCCACCAGACTAATCTCTGGTGGGTGGCATGCCTGAAGGTCCGTAAGCCGCTGGATGGTGGAGAAGATGTACAGGTTCTGGTGGTACAAGGGGTCCACCATGTTGGTCGAGTGTTGTTGGATAAACGATTCACCGGCGCGAATATAACTGCCGTACTCGTTGAGAATGTTTTCATACTGATGAAATAATCGCAGGTCATCGGACCATTCCTCCTGCGAACTGAGGGTTGGTGCCGGAGTGCTGCCAGTCAACAGGGACGAAGGGATGCTTAAATGCGGTTGCTGGGTGCGCTCCCGAAGAAACTGGTGGTACTCATCGCGGATTCGGTAGTAATGATCCTCCACTTCCTCCATTTGCACCAACAAGTATGGTGGAGGAAATGTGACTCCTGGTGACATTGACAGAATGGTCTGCTTGTACGGCACCAACGCGACCTCGGCTTCATGGCCAGTATCAGGACCTCCCGTGGATGGTTGGTCGGCATTGGATCCCGCTGCGAGCGTTTCGGTCGATGGTAGCAATGCGGTGGGGGTGGACAGTAAGGAAGTGCCAGAAGCAGTCGTTGTGGGAGGGGTGGAAACCGTGGGAGCCAATGCAAACAGGTCCCGAACGAGCCACGTCTCCAATTTGAGATTGTATGCCACCATGACCATAAACCGCATAATCTCCTTCAATCGCACCAGCTGGTGTTGGCTGGTTCCGCGCAACGTCAGTGTGCACCCCAGGGGACGCGGGCAGTGGTGAAAGTACATGTACGACTTGCGAATTCCGGGGATATACTGATGCTGAAACGATTGGATGGCCATTTCGCCGCAATAGCCCAACTGCGGATCACGCGACAGCTCATCGATGGAGGTAATAACGTCGGCACCCGTCAATCGGGCCAACAGGTCGAGCACGCTGCGTTTGACGTGGCTCGCAAACGCGATTCGTTTTTCCCAGAGAATCGACTGGGCCATGCTCGATACCGATTTTTCCACCAGGATCAGCGTTGGCAGATACATCAGCACCCGATTCACCAGCATGTCCAAGTAAGCCCGTTCCTGCGCCATGACCACATCGATTGACAGAAACTGGTTGACGTCTCGCTCGTACTCGAGGGGAAACGCCAAGATCATGATGCGTGGCTTACGAATGACCTGTGGCATTTTGCGATGGGCGAGGTTTTTGGTGCAGACTACGCCCGCCACGAACTGCGAGTCTTGCGGCACGCCCCCGGAAATCTTCTTGACCTTTACGTATGGGCGCACATCCAATCGGTCCCCAGCTCGAACGTCTGTTTCGACCTGCGTGGTCATCTTGAGCAACAGCTGGGCCAGGATGGGCTCCCACTGTCCCGGGTGCTCAATATCAAACCGATCCAGGCACTGCCGCAGCAACCGGCGCAGATGGTGCACCGAGCTAGCATTGAGTTCCTGACTCACATGAGCGGTGACAGTGCGGGGCTGATGGTACGAGCGAGGTGGGCGCGGTCGGTGAAAGAGGCCCAGGCTTACGTCACTGCCCATGGGTGGCAGCATCGCTGTACCAGGTTTGATGCTGCTGTACCGCCGGCCACCACTTACCGCTGGAGAATGGGCCAAACTGAGGCTGAGTGAGTGTGGTCGTCCTGAGGAACTCAACCGTTTGGGACTTCCCAGGCGGTTGGCTCCCATCGCTGGCAACGCGGGGGAATGCGGTGGCGAAGTCATGGTGTAAAAGGTGTAGTGCTCGTTGCCATCAGACTCATCCTCGTTGGCGCTGGTCAGCGGTGCTTCAGCAGCGGAGT
>JANBQA010000427.1:0-15269 GCA_027576955.1 Dimargaris xerosporica
TGTGGATCCGATTCGCTACGGTACATTTGCATCATGTCCCGCACGTTGTACCGAGCTTTTCGGCGCAGCCCTTCTAAAGGTAATGCGCGGGTCGCACGGAGCGCTTGGCGGTAAAGGGCAAGGGCTGGATTGGTACCGCTCATGGCCAAGGGTAAACGGGATGCGATGGGTGCAGGACGATGCAAGAACAAGTCTCACCTACAAATTCCAGTCACGCCAAGTGGGCTCTCCTGTATAGCGTGGTGCTGGTGGCGTTCGTGTGCTGCAAGTAGTATTCCAGCAGTGCTCTGTTAGCTGTTTAGATCGACTTCCTAGCCTCCAGTGCGCTGATGGCAAAAGGGCGGCCATTCGTGACGAAATGCCAGCAAAGAGTGCGACCAACGGCACGAATAAATTAGTGTAGCGTCGTTGCAGGCTTTATTTGCATCACCCAATGGTAATCAAGTTTTGCCCCCCCCCCTCGCACGCCAAACCAGTCAGAACTCACGCTTTAGCCCTGGTGAGCGTCGTTGCGGAAACCAAGCAACAAAAAAGGTACCAAGCCACGGAAGCACACTCCTGATAGCAATGATCCTTTAAGGATGGCACTTGCTCTTGGTTGGTGTGCTGGGATTAGTGCCAAGTGAAGCCTGACCAGGTATCGCAATGGACGTAGGACTGCTTGGGCCTGTGGGGGCAACCGACGTGATAGTGGGCACTGGGCTATCCAGCGAGCTAGTTGCATTACCAGTGCCAGGTGCACCACTACCAGCTGGCGGCAAGGGCCTCAACTGGTCGCTGGTGAACCCATAGGTGTAGTCCGAGTATAGGCGGTAGTAGCTTGTGGCCTCACGCGACGTTTTACCCACGGCCTTGATGGCCGTCAGGTACGTTTGGTCATCGTCGCCGTAGATGACCGCTGCCAGTTGAAAGTAGTGGACGACCTGCTCCATTCTGGCGCCCTTGCCATCTTCCCACGCTTTGCCACCCGATGCAAACAGCACAAAGTAGTTGATAGCGCTCTGGATGGTGGTCCCATTGCCACTCGGGATATCCCAGATGGGATTGCCCAGGCTGTCGCTGAGCTGGCCGAGAACTATCAAGAAGCCGAGGTTCATCATGGTATATTCAAAGTTATCGGCGCGGCTCAGCTCCAGCGGCTGCCCTCCGTTGGCGTCCACCTGCTCTTGGTACAGCCCGCTCATAAATTGGTTGACCACCTCAATGGCCTCAGCTGGTTGCTCGAGGAAGCGGTAGTACGATGTCAGCTGAATCGCCGAGTTAGTGCCATGGTTGTTGGTGCTGGCGATCTCTTCCTTACCCAGCGCACTGGTGGTGTACCACTCGGTAAATTGCTTGAACCAGCTCTGCACCCCCATGTATATCTCTGCATGCTCGCTAGTTACGTTACGCAAGAGGGGCATGGCGCTCACCATGCTGACAAAGCACCGCGTTTGGATCAGCCCGTAGGGGCGTCCCCCGCCACCGCCTTTGCCAGGCATCATTTGGCCAAAGTCCAAGTTGGGCAGCATCCTTGTTGCCTCATCGAGGAACCATTTGTCGAGTAAATAGTACGCCCGATCAGCATACGCCTTGTTGGCATAAAGGTAGGCAGCCACCGAGAGTTTCGTGACATCGATGCAAAAGTTGGCAACTTCCTCCGAGTTGCCCGACAGCACCACCAATTCGGTGTTCCATTGCCCGTCCCGTTTCTCAAACTCGCACTCGGTGACAGCTTGCTGCATCGGTAGGTCGCACATGGGCCACCAATAAGGCGGGAAGCTGGCATAATGGTTGGCGGTGATGTTGCCACCAAAATCTGTCTTGTTGGTGACAGTGTAAAACGTATCAAGCATCGCCTGCTGGTCGGCCCAAGTCTTGATAGACGACGCCGCTTCGATTTCACCACTATCGAGGTTGGCCTTGGTGATGTCTAAAAACGCATAGTCGATGAAGTCGTCCACCTCCCCTGCTTGCGCCACTTGCAGTCCTGCTGCCAGTAGCCCTGCATACATCCAAGCGCCTTGCATGGTGGGAATACAATATGTTGTTGACGATAAAGCGAGAAAGAAAGAAAGAAAGAAAGAAAGAAAGAGAGAAGCAAAAGCGTGCCAGTTGGGGAAGATTATGGATGGTGAGTTGACATCCAGACAGAAACACGAACAAGGGACCGTTCAACAGCTATTTGGTGAAAAAAACTGATCCTAGCATACAGGTATAACATTACAGGTGTACGGGAATTGGCAGTAGCTGTGCAAAGGGAAGTGGGCGAGGTTATATACTGGACCGGTGTGGCCTGGCACTGGATGATACCCTTATCGCCTTATTTTTGACAGGTGAGCGATTGATGGGCGCTTGCGGTTGATTGGGCGGTAAATCAGCTTGTAATCCTTGCATGGAGCATCCAGAGTTGCCGTTCTTCCCTCTCTTTAAACGTAAGGGCAATATCAGTAGCCAATCCAGGACAGTCAGCACTTTGGCTTGGCTCGACACGAAGTGCAGGGACAACTGGTCACAGAGGCAATCCTGCGAGATAAAGGAGTTCGTACGATGGGTGGTAGCATTAGCTTAATGTGTAAATTAGGCAAAGCAATAAAGGGAATTGCAATAATGTGATGGGGCATATAGGCAGAGCAGAGGTGACTTCCTTTCTCTTGTCCCGAGTGATGGGCATTTATGAAGTCCAAAGGTTTTTTTGGTGCATTGAATTTTTGCTGGGAAAGAGAGGGAGATGGGCCCAGCGTTTGCAGCGGATATTACACATGGCGGCAGTCTTTCCCAGCGTCTCGTGCCTGATACCTCGGAATGCAATTTTCTTTGGGATGGACGTAGGCCTTGGCAAAAGGCGCTGAAAAATCGCCAAATCGGGCATTATCTTGGGCTTTAGTACCAAATCTCCATTGGCGCTCATGCCCTACAAATTTATTGGGATGGGTGTTCAGGGTCCGCTGTGGGCATTGGCTACGGAGCTGGAAGCTATTTGATCGTGCTAGGAAAGTTTCTGCCAACTCAGTATTGCAATGGCGCCCATTGACCTGTGGTGGGCAGAAGGCGAACAATGGGCAATTTATTTTCCGTGTTGGTGGTGGTGCCACCCTAATACTCAAAAGCGTAGATGGGAATTGTGTGCCCACCACCCAGAGTATGGCCAGCACAGGCTATATCCCATATTCATAGGAATTATAAAAGGTAATCGGCACCTATATTGCCCACAATGTCTGACCACACCGCTGCGCAGGAATTTCCCACTAACGAAAAATATTTTCCCAGGTACGTTTTTGTTATTTTGCGTCGGCTGGCGGAGCCAAGAACAGCATAATCAGTCACTTTGGGTGAGTTCCAAGAGTAGCCATTGTAGTCATTGGACTGGTTCGGCCCATGAGACGCACCAGTGTTATGTATTTTATTTAGTGCAGGGGTTGTCTATTTCGTTTTCTTGCAATGTTTGGCCAAGCGGGAACGTCGACCTTTGGATCGCCAGCGCCTGCCACTGGTGGGAGTCTCTTTGGCAATGCTGGTGCTGCATCGACGCCAGCGTCCAGCGGTGCGGGTGCCTCATCGCTATTCGGAGCCGCCGCCAGCACTAACACCTTGAACTTTGGCGCCCCCACTAGCACAGCCACGTCGGCAGCTGCGCCGGCATTTGGGAGCGCGGCTCCAAGCACATCTCTCTTTGGTAGCACAGGCAAGCCCGCCACGACGCCTTCCCTTTTCGCTAGCAGCACGGCGGGGACCAACTCAGCTGGCTTTGGCGCCGCTAATCCTTCAACGAGCACAGCGCCCTCGAGCTTTGGCGCAGCCAGTGCAACCACCTCGGCCCCAGCCTTTGGTGCCAGCTCCACGTTGTCGGGGTTTGGTACCACAGCGCCTGCCAAGACAACTGCTTCAGCGTTTGGTGCAGCTAATCCTTTGGCGACGACCGCGGCTGCCACAACCGCGAGTGCGCTAGCACCCGCTAACTTGACCAAGCAGACTCGGGTAGCGGATCTGCCTCAGGCCTCTCGATCCATATTGGAAGAGTTTGAACGCTACCAACAGACCCAGCTGCATATCGGGGAACAACTGGCAATGCGTGACACCCCCAGTCAGATTGAACAAGCGGCCCAGCGCTTGCAAGACTTGGACCAGCAGCGGTCGGGGCTCACCTTTGCCCTGGCTGCCGATGCGCAGCGATTAGACGATCTTAAACAAAAGGTCAACACGGAGCTGCGGTCTCTCGAAGCGGCGGCGCGTATCTTAGGCGACCAGCGTTTAGGAACTACTGCTCACCTGGCTCACGCTAGCGCCCTGGTATCGACCCCTGCAGCATCGCTTCCCTTTGCCTACTACTGGGAACTGATCAGTGCGTTTGACGCCAAATACCAGGAGTACGATAAGCTGGCCTCCCAGATTGAAACGCACTTGGCCACCTTGCGCCGCCACCACGTTAATGGCAAGGACGAGTACTCAGCCGTGGGAGAACACCAGCCAGCCACAACGCTGAACAACGCCATGCGTTATATGCACGACTCCTTTATGGCACTACTTTCCCAAGTGTCAGCCGTTCATAGTCAAGTGAACGATTTGGCACGAGCCATGGATTAACCGTGTGCCTACGCGTCTATCAACTCTCACAGCGCGCGTCTCGCCTCTCAATATGTTTTCTTTCATTGAACGTTGGTATGTGTGACCCAATGGCTGCTGCTCCGTCTCTAACCAAGTACTGGCTGGTACCTCGTTTCTGTCCCGCTCTTCTGGTCGCTTTTTACTGATTGCCCTAACCTTGCGCGTTGAGTCTGAAGTTCTTAGACCACCCACTATTTATTAAAATCAACCAATGGGCCTTTTTTCAACATTGTGACCATTTGGCAAGCTTTAATTCTACTCGGTTGTTCAATGCTTAAGCCAGGCCATGGTCGGGGCTGCACCGCTGTGTGCGCTGTTGCGTGCATTGCTCAGTTGGTGCATGATATGTGGGGGTAGTAGTGAGAGTGTGTATGGGTGTGTGTTTGAATAGCAGCGGGTGCCTTGATCTTGTCCTTTGTCAAACCATAGCACGCGTCGGATGGCTTCAAAGGCGGTCATCGGGCGATCTGAGCAACCTGACCCATATCTGTGTCACATGAGCCCCGTGAGCGCTCCACCAACACGGTACGCCTGAGGGGTTTCGCGGGTACGCAATGCGGTATCCCTTCATGGGCGTAGCTGGCAGCTTTTTAACCGCCGCTGGCTGCTACTAGGATTTTTTTATGTTCGAAAGGTTGGATCTAGTGTCCATTCCTTCCATGTGAACTGGCCTTGCATTTGGTGCTGTATTTAACACGATTCTCTTCCTGGTCTCCGATTCTGTCACCATGGCGCAGTTTCCACCGCTTCAAAACGATCTGATCCTTCGAGCGGCCAAGGGCAAACCCACCGAACGTACGCCAGTATGGGTGATGCGTCAGGCTGGCCGATACTTGCCCGGTAAGTCCTCGTACTTGAATGGCGCTGCTACCTAACCTTGACGCAGTTTTGGCCACAAGAGGTGTTGGCCCGCTCATGCGACTTTAAAGAACTTGCACCCAGCTGACCACGCTGATCGCTTGGCATATGCTGTGGTGCAATACTTGTCAAGCCAGAGTTCCGTGAGGTTCGCAAGGAACATGACTTCTTTTCCATGTGCCGCACGCCAGAAATTGCCTGTGAAATCACCGTGCAGCCCCTCCGGCGGTACAAGGGCCTATTGGACGCCGCAATCATCTTCTCGGACATCCTCGTGATTCCTCAGGCGCTGGGTATGACCGTGGAAATGGTGCCTGGCAAGGGTCCGCACTTTCCCGAGCCGCTGGTGGAGCCCCAGGATATGGAGCGGTTGCTGCGATCAGGTCCTGTAGATATCAAAGCGCAGTTGGGCTATGTCCTCGAAGCCATCACGTTGACTCGCCACCAATTAGGTGGCCAGGTGCCCCTGCTGGGTTTTGTTGGTGCACCGTGGACGCTGATGGCGTACATGATCGAAGGAGGTGGCAGCAAGACGCTTAGCAAAGCCAAGAGCTGGCTGTATCGCTACCCAGAGGTCAGCCATCGGCTGTTGCGGATCCTGGCCGACGCCTGTGAGGCCTTTTTGGTAGCTCAGATCAGGGCTGGAGCACAGATGGTCCAGGTGTTTGACTCGTGGGCTGGCGAACTGAGCCCTGCTGACTATGCCGAGTTCTCGCTCCCTTACAATCGCGCCATTGCCCAAGGTGTCAAGCGCGCATTGAGAGAATCGGACCAACCTGCCTTGGCGGAGACCCCAATGGCTGTGTTCCCCAAGAGCGCCTATTTTGCCCTACCAGCGTACGCAGATAGTGACTATGATGTGGTGTCGTTGGACTGGACCATGGATCCTGCAGTGGCTCGCTGTGCTTTGGGCGCCAACAAGACCCTGCAGGGCAACCTTGACCCAAGTATCCTCTTTGCGCCACACGACGCCATTCGTCAGCGCACCCGGGCCATGCTCACCCAGTTTGCAGCGGCGCCAACGCATGGGCAGTGCCATATCGCCAACTTGGGCCACGGCATGTACCCCGACCATAGCCCCGAAGCCCTACGCGTGTTCTTGGAAACGGTGCATCAGGTGTCCACGGAGTTTCGCCAGCGCAATGCTCAGCAGGCGTAGCCAATGCTGCACCAGTGTTTGGTAGTGACAGTATATCGTGTTTGCCGCGTGCCCTGCTAATTCCACTCGGCTCTCAATTGAGTGCTAGTGACTAGTCGTTTTCATTCTAAACCGCGATTTCTGCTGTAACCCTTCTCTCTCTTTTGACCTTGTTACAATACGGCCGTTTGTCCGATTATTGGTGCCACAGAGCTGCTAGTAAACGCTTCTTCGTTCTGTTTAATGGAGAAAGGTTGGTTCCTGCAGTTTCCAACCATGCCGCTAGGTACAGCTGGTGCCGTATACCGAGTGAACTGTCGTTTATTGCAAATGGCTAGGGTTGTCAGCAAGACCAAGCCATGGCTTCTGTACAAGTATCGATTGCTTTTGTCCCTGAGGTCCTCACCGGCCAGCGTTTGCCCATCGGCCATAACTGCTTTACCAGCCAATACATGCAAGTGCTGCCAGGAATAAAAAAAGTACCACTTTCCACACCAACCACATTGTCTTCATGGATGGCAGCGAGGCGGCCATTGACGCTGCTATCGTCTTTTCCGCCAAGCTTCTTCCCCAAATTATAACTGCTGCTTTTGCCCATGCTACGAAGATTCGCATGTCATGTCGAATTCGCGCCTTCCAGGCCAAAAGTCTAACAAGAGCCAATGGTTGAAACGGCCGCAGCCATCGTCCCTAGCGACTGCTCAGCCGTCCTTGGCAGCAGCCAGCATCGCTTTTCAGCCATACTGGCCGGTGCTGCAGACACTGGTCGATTCTGCCCATGCAACTGCCTCGGGCCAGACCAAGGCAGCGTTGGATACAACTCGGCTCCGTTCCCACTTGAACCAACTGGCCACAACGCTGGCCGAGAAAGCCACTGGCCCACCCACTAACAGAAGGCGCGAGCCATGCGTGGAGACCTTGCTTCACCGTCTCATGTCCCAGCCTGAGCTCATCGCCAATCCAACAATTACAGCCGAGGTGTATCGCTGCCTGGTATACTACGCAAGCGGCACAAGACAATACAGTGAACGTGATACAAATGGGTAAGTCGAGCATAATTTGCAAGGACATGTTCCTAAAATACAATGTAGTTTTAACAAGTGGGTCATGCAGATACTCTGGCCTTGTGGCCCTGAACATGATTGATTTAATTGGAATGAACAGCATGGTGCTGAGCTATTGTGGAAACTGAAACAAAAAACAAAGGAAATCGAATCCGCATCTATGGGCAACCAGTGCCATTCGAAAACTATGCGTATCTCGCCAACTGTTAGCACCGACCTTGCTGAGGACACTCGATACCCGAGGCCAAAGTGTCACTGCTGCCCAGAGTTCGGCTCTGGCAACAATAGCAGATCGATTGCATGCTCGGATGCAGGCGGTGATTCATGGCCCCCATCCTATCGAGGCAAGTATCCGGAGCATGGCAGTAGTAAAAAGCTGTGTCACCTTGGTCTCTGTTATCATTATTACCCTGTCTAACATTTGCTACTGGTAAGAGTGCATGATCATGTTAAAACGGATGTCTTTTAGGAAAAATGGCTAGACGTACTGTGCCATCATAGCGTGGTGTTACTCTCTAGTTCTCAGGCCCTGACTACCGTAGAACAAGTGTTGCATATGGCAGTAGTCGCCATTAATGCTAATCCAGCTCAGATCATGAACCCATGCTTACAGCAGCTGTTAGGCCGATTGTTTGATCACGAATCACTGCACTTTTACCAGTTATCTCAAACCTGCCAAGACTGGTAAGTATACTGCTATTACGCCCTACTTGGGTTTCGTACTAATCGTTATATTAAGGGTTTTTGATTTTTTTGAATCAAGTAAGCAGCAAGACGCTCTAGGGCAGCACTCATCTTCCGTGGTCTAATTCAGCCATAATCTAGTAAGACACTTTTTACAATCCTACTGTATCCTTTCAACGCTAGTTTGCGCATGGCCCACTGTTCCATACTAAAGCTAGAGGTAAGCAGCCTTGAGCCCACTGGTTCTATCGTACTCTTCTTGGACGGCAACTCCATGGTCAAGCCACAATCACAGCCATCCACAAGGTGCTGCCCTATTTGCCTTTTTAGCTGTTGATGAGCACCATGGATTAGAGCTTTTCAGCACTGTGAGCCTAATGCCTGGGTATAGTGATTACATGGGGTTTCTAAAAAATGGTATGCTTGCTTGGGACAATCAGTTAATTGCACTAGTGCGGCGCATGCTTCCCAGCCGAACGCGAAAGTACCGATCACTCCCGGAACTACGAGAGCTTTGGCATGGGACACAACTGGATGCATTTCTTGCCCGAAATCCGGCCCAGTTCAACGGATTCTTCTCCACAGTGCATGAGTTGGCGATGGGCCGCTCGTCTTGGGCCGTACTTCGGTGCATGCGCGTCATTGTCACTGACTTGCTATTTAAACCTGCCGCTGACGGCAACCATTACCCAGTAAGTGATGCCGTACTGTGAATTTCTCTCCCGTGTAATTCAACTGGAGGCTTTGCCAAGATATTGTAATGTTGCTGATAAGTGATGATTGGTTGCTGGTGCCTCAAAGTTTTGGTCCCGTGGTGGTGGCGGACCTATGCCATGGACCTTTTGTGGTGGGGACAACGGTACGATCGAACCGCCGTAGTATTTTGAGACCCAATATCCGCTCTATGCAAGATCATTGTCATGGTCAGAGCATGCGACCCTGGTCCATCTTCGGCAAACGGTTCGTGCTTGGCGATATACGGTAAAGGCAGCACCTGCGGCCAACCAACAGCGCGTCGCAGGCGATCTCTGGCTCGTATTGCTGTCGTGTCGGGCCCAGTTCACCTTGGCACTGCAGCACCTCTTCGCCTGCAGTCCTGTACGCTTGCATTCTGCGGTAAGTAAAAGAAGTGCAGTATAGTATAATGGTCAATTTAGATGGGCTAAAACTAGCGCTAGGCAGTGCAGCCAGTCATGCTCTCGGATAGAACGATAATCAAAAAGTGACCCTACTAGTATGTGCGTGGTCTTTATTGTACTGACAGCATTCTTATATATGCACATATGCACGAATGAGGCCTTTAGGTACCGGTCTGCTTAGAATACCTCACTTTGCTATTGCGACCTATGGCCCATCCGGTGACAGAGCAAAAATTTACCCAAGACCTTGGTGAAATGATTTCGGTGTTTAATCGCAAGTATTGACCAGTAAGCCCTGATGTAGTACTGAGCACTCCCGAGAGATAGCGATACTCGCCGCAGAATAATTGCATCTAGAATATTATCTGGCATTAACCATGGCCATCCGTTTCGTTGTGCCATTTTTATACGTTATTGCATGGTTGGTCTTTTAGAACTCTATTGCCCTGGCGCTGAATTTCACGCCATCGTGGTGCAGTTTATGGAAGACTGTTTAGTATCCCATCAAACTGACTTCCTGTTCTTACTCGTACAAATCATCTTTGACGTGTTTATCCCGCAGGCAGCCACACAGATGGACAAAGATACCTGGGTGTACCAGCTGCTGGAGTTTTTACGGCATGCTCCCCAGCACAATGCCAAAGGTGATCCAACGACCGCTCCACTAAACACCATAGCACTTTTAATATCCGATCGATTAGCTGAGGTGCCTGCCTGGGCCACACTGTGGAATCAGCTGAAGGTCGATCGGTTTAGCCCCGAATAAATCAATGAAGGGTGTTCACACAGCAGTAGCAGTTGGAATTGTTTTTATTACCGAGGTCAGCGGGCAGAACAAGCTGCCACCTTGCATGATTTGTTTTCGGTACACCGAGGTCAGTTGCTATTTCAATTGACAGTGCACCTGCTCACATGCGCTCCAATGGCCGCAACCCCACGAGACGAAGGGCGTTGCCCAGAGTCACTCGTGCAGCCCAGTAGAGCAGCAGACGAGCCTGGGCCAAGTCTGGTTCGGCCCCACGCACCCACAGCGTTTCGTAAGCGGACGAAACCAAGTGGCTCAGCTTCAGGGCATAGGTGACCACGGTGACCGGTTCAAAGGGGCCGGGCAAACTTGCCACTAGCGCTGGGTACTGGGCGATATGCTCCACCAGTTGCTGAACAACCGGTTCCGAGAGAAGGCTCAGATCAACCTGATCGGTGACCGTGAGCCCCGAACCACGCTCCACCGAGCACAGGCGCGCATGCGCATATTGTAGATAGGGACCCGTGTCACCTTCAAACGAAAACATGCGCTGCCAATCAAAGTCGTAGTTGCGAATGCGGCGAGCGGACATGTCTTGGATGCTGATGGCCGACATCCCAACGACATCGGCAATGTATTCGGGGTTTTCAAGGCGGGCGTACCTTTCCTCGTTGGCCTTCATAACGTCGTGCATCTTTTCTTTGGTCTGCTCCAGCATGTCCTGCAAGAAGACGGCGGTGCCCTTGCGCGTGCTCATGCCGGTCACCAACCCAAAGTTGATGTGATGAAATCGATCAGCGTACGGCAGTTTGAGCAGCTCCAGGATCTTGAACAACTGCTTGAGATGCAGATCTTGCTGGGAGCCTACCAGGTAGTAGATGGCATCAAAGTGGTATTTGTCCCAACGCTCGATGGCCGCGCCCACATCGCGGGTCAAGTACAAGGTTGTGCCGTCCTTCTTCTGCAACACTGCCTTGCCCAGCTTGTGGGGCTTTTCTAAATCGATGATCTTGGCGCCCTCGGATTCCTGAATCAGGCCTTGCTCCTCGAGCATACTCATGGCCTTTTCCATACCATACGTCACCTGCGATTCACCGGAATACACGTCAAAGTGGATGTTGAGGCGTTCGTACGTATCATGGTACTTGGCGATGCTCAAGTCACGGAACTGGCGCCAGAGTGACAGCGCTTCTTCGTCCCCGTCTTCCATCTTTTTAAAGTACTGCCGGGCCACATCGTGGATGGTAGGGTCCGCGTCCGCGTCACGGTTGATCTGCACGTACACTTCGTACAGATGGTGGATGGGGTCCTTTTCCAGGGCTTCCTTGGACCCATGGCGCTCAAATCCCACGGCCAGCAGCCCGTACTGCTTGCCCCAGTCACCAAGGTAGTTCATGGCAATCGTTTCCCAGCCGTTGGCCTCGAGCACGTTGCGCACAAAGTTGCCAATGATGGTGCCTCGCAAATGCCCGGCGTGGAATGGTTTGGCGATATTGGGGCTGGAAAACTCCACGATCGCCCGCTTGCCCTTGTTGGATTGGTTCGTGCCATAGGCTTCCTTTTGGGCAAAGACATTGTGCAGGACCAGCCGGCGCAGCACGGTGTGGTCAATGGTGAAGTTAACAAAGGGACCCACGTGCGAGATACCCAGGATATACTCGTTGGGCGCAAATTTCTCCACCCACTCCTTGGCAATTGCCACTGGATTGCCCTTGAGGCGCAAACGCGGCACGGCCACGGCCAGGTCTCCGTGTTCGGCATTCTTGGGCTTCTCGACAGCCGGGAGAATGACGCTGGCATCGACGCCCGAGACGCTCGAGACAAACTTGGCAATCTCTTGTTTAAAAGTGTCCAACATGTCGCTCGAAAGACGTCTAGTGGACGTGGTCAGGGTGTAAGCAGTAAAAAAACACTTGAAATGCCACTGAGGCTGGCGGCGAGCTGATAAGCTGATCAGCGGAGATAGGAGCACACGAGAACGAAGCAATGAGTGCTGATTGATAAATCCGACGAGGCCCATCCACGAGACAAATAAGCAGCTGAGCAGTAAAAAAGGACAAGGGAATGGAGAACAGCGGGTGCTTGGGTCATTTGAACCAGGTCAACGGGCAGCTAATAGTAAGACGCCAGCAGCCCACTGCTTCGCATATCGAAAAAAAAACAGGGGGTGGTTAGCCTGTCGTCACTAGGGTGACTTGCCAAAAAAATAAGGAGCACTTTTGACATGATTCATCATTAGAGCCACCCCCTTGCCTCGCTCGGCGATTGGCCAAATTGGACCACTGCCAGCATTGAAGAGACACCGCCCACGCCCTGGCACCAAAAAAATATATCAGCCAACCGCGGCCAAATGAGTGGCACATACACATGGCTCACCCAGCACCAAATGCCGCGTTGCGTTGTGGCATCACGATTCATTCCATGTCGCTCGAGACACCATTTGTCATTCACCTCTGTGGCGGTGTGGGCCTGATGTGGGACCCTCAAGGTAAGCGCAGGTCCATCCATGCCTGTCCTGGCTGGTCGTTGGCCAATGCCAAGGTACCAGCATACATTCCGCCCATAGTAACCTGTAAACCTTTGACTGCCCTTGCTCTACTGGTTACTTTCAGCCATTAAAGCTGTCCGTCAGCAGCATCGCATTATTGGAACATTGGCCGAGGATACCGCGCCCGCCAAAACCGCCAAGGCACCCCTAGTCCTGACACCTGAGGAAACCACCTTGTTGCTGGAATTAGGTAAGCTACGCCCTACGTAGCAGACTCACAACTGCGGTTGCCGGCCCTGAATCATGGCTTGGATAGGAACTATACGACCTAGGGTTTGACTTTTTACCGCTACTCTAGGGCCCTGACACGTGTTAAACCAGAACGAAAAAAGCTGCTCGAAATTTGATGTGGGCTTGTCTTATGTTTGCAAATGCCATCTAATACACGGCGTGCGGACTAGGCGTGGCCAAACCCGCCACAGCACCACTGCCTGACGCTGCGATGCCATCCCCTAGCTGGGCGTTCCCACAAACCCCAACTGAACGGCAACGGTATCAGCTGTTTCGTGACCTGTGGACGCGGGGCTACTACCTAACTTCTGGGCTCAAATTTGGGGGCGAATTCCTGGTCTACAGCGGTGACCCTAGCGACCATCACTCGCTGTACATTACTACTCTGGTTGCGTCACCCACATCATCCCTTACGCCGCGCCAGATAATAACCCAAAACCGGCTTGGCACAGGCGTGACCAAGTCCCAACTGCTCTGCACCTACCATGCCCAGACTAATCGGTTTGAGTACGCGACGGTAACCTGGGATGCACCCATGTGAGCCACCCTAAAAGTGCCCCAATCCTCGTATAAAACCACGACCCCAGCAGCCAGCTGGTTCGCTCCAAGCATTGAAGCAGGCAAAAACGAAAAAAACAACATAGCTGGCCCAGATTGGGCTAGTCTAATGGCAATGGCTGAGCAGCTCTTGGCTCTGGAGGGTCTAATACGGCACCCTGTTAATGAATTTTTTGTTCGGCATGAAAAAGGCACGCTGGTACCCCGTGTAGCCATGGGTAATGATCGGCTGTACGGTCACCCAACGCTTTTTGTGACACCTGCTCAGCCCAGTGTGGGTATATACAGCAGTGCTGCTGGCAAGGGTTGGGCCTTAGCGTTGGGAAGGCCTACATCGAAGCGCTGGATAAGGAGTGCTCATTTTCACAACACTCCCTTAAATGGCGTTCACACGACAACCGCGGTCCCATACTTGGCCTGGAAACAGCTTTGGCACATTTATTGGCCCGCCTCGCACCAGGCGTTACACCAGCAGGGCTTGTTTGTCGCACATCCGGTAAACAGCGTGCCGCCGTTTATACCATGCTCGCCCGATTGGCTGGCCTCTTGCATTAACGGAGTACAATTTATTTTGTGTCCCATCTAAAGCCAGACAGTACAAAGAAAGAAGGGAAGGCAGCCTAGGGGAGCGACGGCGGTTATTCCTTCAATGGCTGTCCTCTTGCCAAGACAGCTCGACGGCAATTCATGGCAGCGTGAGGAGGCAAACAGGCAACATACCGCGGGTTGGCGCCATTTCCTGGCAAGCGAATATTTAAACCCATGCTTTTCCTTCGCCTATTCGGACGCTCAACAAGTACCGCTGGTTTTTACTTTGAACTGACACTCACTTTCCCCCCTTCTTTCGTCGCCATGTACGCTCACTTTCAACTGTACGGGCTGGCCCTTGCCATGGTCAGCTTAGCCCCCAGCTTTGGTGCCCCCATACTTCATCCAACTTTGAGTCGATGCCGCTAGAACTCAAGCTCGAAGTCTTGGAAAAACTCCCACTTGTTGACGTAACGCGTTTAGCCCTAACCAGTCACTTCGCCCACCAAGCTGCCCAGAGATTTTTTGATAGCGGGATGGAGGTAAGCACGATGCGATATTTAAAGGTTAAGCCACGACACTCACGCTTAATACCCTGTCCAATGATATCAATTATTGGTTCAGTATCATCTGTCACTCACTGCTGGTAGCATGTATGCATTATACGCTAACCACATTTAATGCGGCATGTCGGGACTATACCATTGTATTGCTTTATTCTATGGAGATAGACCTTCAAAAGCCAATATCATCCCAAAGCCAGCATCAATGATTACCATACCGTGCTTCGTGCCAGAGATGCTGCATGATTGCTACCGAATGGCCATCCCAAAGTCGTTGAAGACCTGATGTCGCCTCAATAGCTCCAGCAGCTGTTATACTATTACAAGCCCAGCTTGCGCATGATGTTGAGACAAATGTGGCATCTAGCTCTTTGGCCTAGAGAATTTGGGGGTTATACATCATATACACTTCCACCTGAAGAATCATTCCCTGATTTGTACACGCCATATACCATATCAACAAAAGGAGTCGGTGATCATGTCCGTGCGTATTTCGAAAACCTAGCTGTTCTTGGATCGATGCCCCTAAACAGGGTTCCCAATGGTTTAGTGGGGTTGGCCAACAAGCAACTGTTTCATAGCGAAATATGGCTACTTGTCCAGCAGTATTTTTTGATAATCGAAAACCC
>JANBQA010000428.1:0-15259 GCA_027576955.1 Dimargaris xerosporica
CTGCTTGCTGAATGACCCTGTTGGGTGAAGTGCACACACACTTTGGGCTCGCTAAACGGTTTCGCACACGATATGAGCAAGAGGCAACGCAAAAGAAAACAACAATAGCAAGGCAAGCTGCTGATTGCTGGAAGCTACCGGATAGTCGAGACCCTGATAGAGCGCACTGCTGAGACACTTTTATCCAGCAAGAGGCATGGCCAAGGCGCAAAGGAGTGAGAGGTACCGCCAGATTACAGATGGTACCATGATTGGCTCAGAACATGCGCCTCAGACCGCCTCACCCGCCAACCACCAACGGCAGAACAATCACCAGAGGGGCATGACTTTTTATTGTCAGCAGTGTGTTAAGATGGGGCACCCAAATGGCCCGCAAACCACGGTGCATATGACCCCAGTGTCTCCCCACGCATCAGGCCATCATCATTCTGTCGCCTACACTCCATCTGACTAACCAGGCGCCAATCCTAGGCTCTGAGACCCTGTGTACCACAAAGTAATACCAGCCGACGGTCACTCACATTCCTTTGGGCTTTCAAGACCCAACCTAGCTTTGTGCCGCGTTATCGCTGCCCATGGCATTCGGTAGCGGCTTCGATGGCTCTCAAGTCACCTCAGCCCTTTTCCCCGCCGACTAGTTCCCTCTTCCTTCAATTACCAAGAACTGGCCGTCAGCATCCTATCCGCTTCCCACACAAGAGCCTCGAGCGCTCTAGTCGAACCAGTCCAAAAACAAGAGGATTAGGCTGGCCATGATTAAAAAGATAAGTATCCATTTGCGCGTATCGGCGTTGCGCTGTCGGGCCTGGATCAGTTGATCGTTGCCCTCCTGGACCCGCTCGGTGGTGGCAATGGCTTCAGAATATAAGCGTTCCGTCTCCTGGGTCTGGACTGCCAAATGCGTGGAAAGGGTCGATTGCAGTGTCGAGATTTCCAGCAACGCCTTTTCTGCGTCCCTATATAAGCCAACTCCCAGGGTTGCAAGGTGGACAGCCCATAATCTGCTCGTGGTTAAACAGATCTGCCGGGTGCTCTCTAGGGGTTGATGGCATTGTGAGCCTATCCCGGCACAGCGAGGCTCAGCGAAGGGGAAGCGACATGCATGGACATAGGTCTGCAAGCCGATCGTACCAACGCCCTTGCCGTAGGAGAACACCTACCGCACTTGCGTCAACGTGTCTTCAAACTCTCGTAATAGGGCACGGTTCTCTTCTTGCAGTTCCATTTGGTTACTGGTCAGCCCATCGCCATCGGTGGTGGCGTTGGCATCCAGAGATTTGGTGTTGTCCTGCACCGTGGTATTCCAGTAATCGTCAATGGCATCGGCCTTTGGATGAGAAGTGGGAGGATGACGCACACTGCGGTTTCGCGGGGACTGCGATTGTGAGAATTTTGAAGTGCGGTCATTTTCGTCGCCACCAAACGCGCTGGCAGGTGAAAGCATAAATGTTCCTGGCACAGGTGACTGCTCACCGCTCTCAGGTGTGCCCTTTGCTTTTCTTTCCCAGTGAAACCGCTGGGGCCGAAGGCTTCAAGGATGCAGTCATCGACAGTTATTGCCATATGGCAAACAAGTGGTTAGAATGGAGCAGAGAGACACAGTCACCATACACAGCTTACACGATGCCAGCAGGTTAGCGCGTGGGTCAGGTTGGCACCCCAGACACCCTGGTGGCTTACCTCTGCTGCTTGGACAGCTCCCGATTGAGGCGAGTTTCCTGCTGTTCACGCTGGTACACCGACACATCCATCAGCTGCTTGTTTAGCAGCCAAACAACCGCGCCACGATGCGCTGCCAGCGTCTCGTTTTTCAGGGCAGTGTACTGCGACGACGACGAAAACGTGAAAAATCCCAACAGGGTGGACTTTTGGGGGGCAACCAATGGGGGCGGTGACTTGACAATGGCCTCGAGCCGTTTGATGCGCTCCATGCACTGGCGAATGATAAATTTGGCCTGCTGGTCAATTTCGTCGCGTTGAGCCTCAGTCATGGCGTGAGTCTTGACCCGCTGCAACAAATAGTCAATATCCTGGGGTTTCAGAGCGGGCCTGGCGTCTGCTTCATGTGAACCATATGAAGGACGTTGGGCGGCTTCTGGAGTGGTTGGCGCACTTGACCGAGTTGGCGTAGCCATGGCTTCGGTTAAGCGATGAAGGGACAAGGTAATATCGGATCCCGGACCAGCGCTCGACCAACCCGCTGGCAAACGCTTCACGCCAATGTTGAGATAGGCACCGCGCGTGGCGGCCAAGAATTGACGCAATGCATGGATATGGGAAAGCTAGAGGAGCACCAGCGATCATCCCCATTCAACGGTGGTTCAGCACAAACACGCACACGGTTACTGGTATTGTTTAGCGACTATACCCTTCATTTTGGTGCAACCCACCAATGCTACGCATGTGTGGAAGGAAAAAAAATAACGACACTACGAACTTCATGGCATGAAACACTTACAATGCGGTATGCCTCGGCCATAAAGGGATCTTTGCCCTCTACAATGACACACAATTGCTGGCGAACACTCGCTTCCCATGCAGCACGGGTTGGGCGGGCAATGCGTCGGTGCACTGGTTGGTCGGTGGTGTCGTTCACAGTAGTGGTTTCGGAGTCATCGGAATCCGCGCTCCGCCGTCGCCGCAGCGTCGCATGTGACGATGGAGTGGTGGATGCCCGTGGCAGGGCCAGGGATTGAGATGAGTCCGAGGTGCTGGGCACTAATGCCAAAAAGTCGAGGGTAATATCTGCCATAGTATCTATAGAATAAACGTGGCTGCTGCTACCAATGGGTGGAAATGCGCGCTGGCATAGTTTTCCCTTATTGTACGTTCGGCCATAGCATCGGCGTGAGTTAGAGTGGCCATTGGTCTTTTATTTTCATTTTTATGTCCCATCAGACCCTTGACGTCAATGCCAAAGTCCGAAACAGTGAACCTTTAGCAGCAGCTCCAGGCCACGAAATTTAGGTCTCCCCGCACACAAAGTGACCTCATTGCCCGCCTGCAGAACCACCGTCTGGCACTCTGGCTCGTGGTGTTCAGTGTCCTCTCTCTCCAGCCTCGCCGTCGCTATCGTCCTTCCTGCGTATCTCCCATGCGCACCTCTCCCACTACTTGATCCCTAAAGTTTGCCTGCACTGTGCGCATGTTGAACTGCTTGTACTTTTTACACTTGACTACCTTGGGCGTGTTCACCAGTTACTAAAACCGCCATCATCGCAGCGCTGACCTTGTTCTCTGCTGTGTAGTAGTGCCGCGTCGTGCATTCTGTAGCACCCATTGGTGCACGCGATAGGCTACGTGAACCGCCTACATTTTTACTTCGTCCCAACCGTCGACTGACCCTGCTTTAGCGGCTGCCGCCTAGCACCATGTTTGAAACCATCGTGGCCAACTTGCTCAACAAGTTTCTGGGCGATTATGTTGCCAATTTGGAAACCGACCAGCTCAAGATCGGCGTGTGGCAAGGTAAGTCCAGCATATATCAGCTCTTTGTATTATAGAGTTGACGAAAGAGAGGGGAAAAGAGAAAGGGGGAGAGAGTATGTGTGAGTAGTAGCTTAGGTGTGTGGTGAAAACTACCTTGCCTTGACCAGCTATATAAACGGTAAAATGCTATCTTTGGGGATGGACATTGGATGAATATTGTTCCCTAGGGGATGCCAAGCTGAACAACCTCCGCCTCAAACGAGAAGCCCTGGACAAGTTTGATTTGCCCATCGATGTTCACCAGGGATACATTGGCGAACTCATCCTCAAGATTCCGTGGAGCAACCTCAAGGGTGAGCCGGTGCGGGTGATACTCAAAAATGTGTTTGTGCTGGCTGGCCCCAAGCACATGTCCGAGTACGACTCAGAAGAGGATGACCGGCGCCGCCAAAAGCGAAAGCAGGACAAGCTGGAAACATTAGAGATGCTCACGACGAACAAACCCAAACACACCAGCGATATTGACCCCAAGCAAACATCATTTTATATGCAACTGGTGACCAAGATCATTGACAACCTGCAGGTATCCATCGAAAACATTCATATTCGGTATGAGGACGATATGAGCAACCCTGATCACCGGTTTGCCATGGGCATCACCCTGAGCGAGCTATCCGCGGTGTCCACAGACGAACACTGGAACGTCAAATTTATCGATGACCCGTTTCAGGATGTGCATAAGCTGCTGCGGCTGGGCCATTTGGCGGTGTACTTCAACTCTGACCTAACCTCGTTGGCGGGCCAAGCGCTTCCCGAGTTTCTGCAGAGCTTTCTGCGATTGATCCCTAACGATTCGTCCACGCAGCTGGGACATCGCTATATTTTACGCCCAGTGTCGGGCACGGGGCGTTTAGTCCTGAAAAAACGGTTCACGCCAGACACGGCCAAGAACACGGCTACGTTTGAGTTTGACGAGCTAGCTTTTGTGCTGGACGATCGCCAGTACAAGGATGCGTTGCTGTTGATGTCGTCCTTTGACTACTTTATTCGCCAGTACAAGTACCGCCGGTACAATCCTCCCGTTGGGGTACCAGTCAAGAAGAACCCCCGGGCCTGGCTGCAATTTGCACTGCGATGCGTGAGCGCCGAGGTCCACGAGCGGCGGCGACGGTGGACCTGGGACTATTTCAAGGAGCGGCGGGAGGACCGGCACCGCTACGTCCGTCTGTTTCGCGCGATCAAGCTTGATCCTTCACGGGAAGCCGAAGCCAAAGAGGTGGCGGCCCTGGAGCGCAAACTCAGCTTCCAAGACATTCGTTTCTATCGGTCAATTGTCGAATCCAAGCTGCGCAAGGAGCGCGCCTTGACCGCGCAGTCTCAAAAGCAGCACGAGGCCACGGGCAAGAAAGCTCCAGATACGGCCAGCTGGGTGAGCTCGTGGTTTGGATCGTGGGCCGGCGGTCAATCGGTAGGTAGTAGCAGATTGGCTGCAAAGTGTGCTTGTACTGGGCTTTTGTCAATCTTCATTCCCCTTTCCCTGGGCTGTAGACAATACTGTGAATACCACTGTTTTGCTTTTCTGGTGTTGACCTAGATTTAATAGCTGGATTTTTGTAACCAAGACCTAGAGATGCCCATACCATGTGTTTGCTAATACTGCCTCTGTACTTTATACTTTTTTGCGCAATGCTTGCACTATTAGGCTGGTCAGCCACAAACGCTGTCCGAAGACCAAATCCAAGAATTGTACGACACTATTGATTTTGATGAGAAGGAGGCCATACCCGACTATGACCTACCCGATGAATGCGTGCTGCTCAAGGTGAATATGCAGCTAATCCAGGGATCCTTGACGGTCAAGCAGGCAATCACGACTGGTCGGTCAAGTGGCTCATCCGGGCCAGGAACGAGACGGGATTTGATGGCGATGACCTTTGACACCTTTCGGTTGGGGTTTATCAAACGCCCGCGGTCCATGTCGGCGACTTTATCGCTGGCCAGCCTGTACGTTTTGGATGGCACCACAGAGAACTCGTTATACCCTTACTTGTTAAGCGTTCAGCAGTCATCAGCGGCACCATCGCCCTCGGCTGAGCTGCCCACGGCCACTAGCGCTCCTGAACCGTCCCAGCCTTTTTTCAAGCTGACGTTTGACGATAACCCCCAGGATGAGCGCGCCAACTCCGCTTTGACGCTACAGTCGCGTCGGTTGCATTTCTATTTCAACCCAAACGCGATTGAAACCATGGCCAAGTTTTTCCGCCCACCGGTGCCGGCGTTGGATTCGGTTCAACAACTCATCTTGGCGGCCAGCAAGAGCGTGGAGGGCTTTAAGCAGCAGACGCGTGCGGGTTTCCAGTACGCTTTGGAGGAACATAAGACGGTGGACATTCAGATCGATTTGGATGCCCCAGTGATTATCATTCCGTCAAGCTTTACAGATGCCACGGCAGGGGTGTCGGTGCTGGATTGTGGTAAACTGCGCGTTCAGAGCGACTTGGTGGCCAAATCGCGGTTGCAAGAGTGGCGTGCCAAGGAAGGGCGCGCGGTCAGTGACGAAGAGTTGGAAGAACTCAAGACGCTTATGTACGACCGCTTTTCGCTTAGTTTGACCTCGGTACAGCTTGTGGTGGGTAAATCGGTTGACCAGTGCCTGGAGGCTATCCAGGATAATGTGCCCGAGCATACCCTGGGCCTCCACGTTATCAACCGGATTAACATGCAGTTTGCGGTGGGCATCTCCATCGTGCCACAGTACACCTCCTTGCCCAAAATTGTGGTCGAAGGCCACTTGCCGCTGTTGAAGATGACGTTTTCCGATCGCAAGTACCGAGCCATTATGAACTTTGTCGACATGCTGGATTTTTTGGACCGACTGGAGGAGCCAACCAACGACCCAGCTATGCCCAACGCGACCACTGCCGCTAGGCGTAACTTGCAACCTGATCCTGGCAATGCGCCCTCTCCTCGGTCGCCCAATGCGCTGAAACGGTTATCGAATCGGTTGTCGGGTACTAGCCCCACGTCGCCACCGCCACAAGCATCATCATCACCCATCGCTCTAGGCCTATCATGGCCCAATTCCACACTGGATGATGCCGTGGTGGTGGTTCCTTCCACCAGCGAAAGTGATGGTGACGACGACGAGTTCTTTGACGCTGAAACGGCCGAGCCCACCACGCCCTCACAAACTGCCCAGCTGACAACGCAGCAGATTGTGGTCAAGTTTACCATTGGCCAACTCTCTGCCTCGCTGTGTCGGGCCGATGCTGACGCAGATAACCCCGAGGTGTACCTGGCGGAGCTCAAGGTTGAACGGTTTACTCTAGATTTCGTCAAGCGACCCTATGATATGAACGCCCTCGTGTATATTGGCAGCCTTGGCATTGAAGATCGCATGCAGTCGGGCACCTACCTGTTGACCTCCTCCCCGGACAGCACCGAGTCTGCGGATAATCCCCACCCACTTCTTCGGGTCGACTACCACCGGGTGGACCCCGAATCTCCCGAGTACCAGAGCAAGCACGAAGGTATGCGGCAGTCAGTGGACGTTAGCCTCTCCCGGGTAAATGTCAATGTCATTCGGGGCAGTATTTTAACGCTGTACGACTTTATTCTCAAGACCTTTGTGCCGCCTGACTCCCCACCTCCAACACCCCCTGCTTCGGCGCGTCGAACGTCGAGCGTGGCCCTTGATGCTCGGTCGTCGCCTTTCGCCTCGCCTCCTCCGGCCCAATCGTCCGATGCTCTGCCCTCTCCTGCTGCTACCGTGGGATCGCATGGCAACGTGACTGCATCGGATCCCGCTACCGTTCGTGTGCGTGTCAACCTCAGCGGAATCAATTTTATGCTGAACAACGACCAGGTGCAGTTGGCCACTTTGTCACTCTCCCATGCCAACATTGCTGTGCTCGTGCGGGAAAAAACATTGCGGGTTGGGGCGCAGCTAGGTAACCTATCGCTGATTGACGATGGGATCTCGCGCTCGGCGCAGGCCATCCCTGCCTTTCAGCACCTCTTAACCATTGAGGGCAGTGACTTGGCCGATTTTTCCTATGAAACCTTTGACCCTACCTCGCCGGCCAAGTACCCAGGGTTCGATGCGGCGCTGTACCTTCGGGTAGGTTCAGCGCGCCTCACGGTGGCCGAGCACCCCATTCGCGCACTAATGGCGTTTGGCAGTCAGTTTGCCAAGATGCATGTATTGTTTGAAGCAGCTCGCAAAGCAGCCGCTAAATCAGCCAACCAGCTGCAGGACCGCGCCAACCGGTTCCATTTCAACATCAATGTCAAGTCTCCCGTGCTGGTTTTTCCCGAGCGCATGACCCATGCCGATGTGCTGGTGGCTAACTTGGGTGAAATCCACTTTGAGAACCGGTTTGTGTGGCCCGACTATCCCAACTGGCACCCCGAAGAAGCCCCTGCGCCACCCATTACTACTGCTGATTCTTTGGTTGGAACCCTGCAACAACGGTTGGCAGCAGTCAGCCCACATTCGGCTCCACCCGCGGCAGTGGGTCATGTGGGACCCGATGGGTATCGGATCAACTCCGAGTCGATGCCATCGCCCTTGTCTCCGGGGCAGTGGTCCGCACCGCTCATGAACAAGATGTTCCTGCGCGTCACGTCGATTGGCCTGGTGTCCAAATTCTACACCGCGGGGGAGTGCCAGATGCTGCCGCTGATTGATGACGTTGGACTTCGGGTGGTGATGAACTACCTGGAGCGCACCGCGGGCAGCATGCGCCCTGAAATGGAGATTACGGCCAAGCTATCGGATGTGCATATGAAACTGACCGAGCGTCAGTACCAGTTCCTGCTCAATATATCGACCATCTTAAGCCGCACCTTTGCGGGTTCCAGCGACGACGATGACACGGCCATGGGACTGACCGCATCCCTGTCGCAGCTCGGTCAAGTCGAAGCTGGTCAGGCCAGCCTCCGATCGCATACGCTTGAGTCGGATCGGGCTAGCCGTATTTCGACCGACTCATTTACGTTCCCAGATCTTCCCGTGCCCGAGGCTGCTCCACTACCGCCAGCGCCCGTGGTCTCCGTCTCGCGTCCCACGGATGGTAGCTCCGACGCCGAAGATGAGCCCTTTACGACCTTGGATTTTGTGTTTAACCTGGAAACTGTGGACCTAGAAGTCTTCCATGGCGACGGCACCCAATATGCCACGCTGGCTAATGCATCCTTTTCACGGTTTTGCATCCAGGATGTGGTGGTGAAGCATAGGAACGCCAGCAACCAGTCGTCAGACTCGGAGTTCCAAGTGCATTCGTTTGTGGTGCAGGACACCCGCCCCCATAGCCGCAGCCAGTTCCCAGATTTGCTTCCCATGGCTGACCACACGGGGCCCCAGCTACTCGGTCGGATCAATGCCCGCGCAGGCGACGATACGGTGCTGCTGGCCACGGTGGACCACCCGCAGTTTATTCTTGACCTCAACCACGTGTACGCGCTTCGTGATTTTTTTATGAGCGCGTTTGGCGCTGAACCGCCACAGGACGGCTTGAGTCTGACGTACCCAAGTTCGTCGAATTCAGATACCAGTCAAAGCCCCGCCAGCGGGCCTTTGCGCACGATGCCTCAGTCCCCACCGGCTTATCCACAGCAGCGTCCGCCAGCACCACTAACGCCTCGGCCGTCGCCGGGTAAAGCCTCGGGTTCGCAAACGGCCAATGCTCCCCCGACTGGTTTCGCTTACCGTGTCAATATTGTGGAGCCCGAGATCTTGATCCTGGCCGATGCCAACCTATCCAGCTGCGAAGCGGTGGTACTGTCAGCGGAACAGATTGTGGTGGCGCAGCAGGGCATCTTTGCTCTAACCGTGGACAAGGCGGAGATGTCCCTGTGCCGTATGGACCGCCGCGAGGAGACTAATATGGTGTTCATCGACCCATTTGACGTGGTTCTTAGTCACCACAGCGGATCCACGCGCGCCGAGCATTTACTGACCAACATCATTGTTGATATTAAACCGCTGGTCCTGCGTCTGTCGTACGAAGACCTGTCTCTCCTATTAGAAATTTTTAACAAGGCCCTGCAGCTCTCGGAAGAAACCAGCGCACCGGCTAAGGCGAGCCACCATGCTCTCTCGCCCATGTCGCCCGGAAAGGCGCCCCCATTGGGTGAACGCCAGAACAGTCAAGTCAGCTCGGCTCCCACCATTCCGCCAGACGACAACTTGGAGTCACCTGAGTCTTCCCGCCGCCTTCGGTCCGATTTGAGTGTGGGCATGCAGTCGGCTACCTCACTAGCAGCAGTGAGCTCTGGACAGACGACGACCCAGTCGCGCATGGCGTCCATGCGTGCTCCATCCAAGCCATCGCCCCCGGCCCAGCCCAAAAAGGTGACGGTGTCCCGCGAAATCATGAAGCTGGCGTTTCAAGGTGTGCAGCTCGTGCTTATCGGCAACAAGATTGACGTGCCGGTAGTGGACTTGCTCTTTGATGCGTTTTCGGTGAATTTGACCGATTGGTCGACCCAGGTCAAAATCGACACGAACCTCCGGATGCATGCCAATTACTTTAACCTCAAGTCCTCCCATTGGGAGCCGTTGATCGAGCCGTGGCAGTTTGGCGCCCATGTCCAAACGCTATCAGACCCGCACCCGATGACCCGCATAGACGTTCAGGCCAAGCAGAAGCTGGACGTGAACATTTCTCACGACTTTATCCGCACCCTGCTGAACTCGGTCTCGGAGATGACGCGGGATCAGGATAATTACCTGTACAAGGCCCGCAGCGAGCATATTCCTTATCTCATCAAGAACCAGACGGGAGCGGACCTGTACCTGTGGAACGAGTTACCCGACGCCAACAAGTCGCAAACTTCAGTCCAGTTGCTTAAAAGTCAAGAGTCCTTACCGTGGCGGTTTGGGGACTGGCACCGGTCGCGGGACGCCCTGGTTGCTGCGCGCAATCGGATCGGGTTGCAGTTTTGTGATCATGAGGTGGAACGGCTCAAGGACATTGCCGTGGACCGTGAGGGCAGCAAATTGTACCGCTTGCGCCCGCGCATCGACAACGTGTCCCATCGCCTGGCAGTGGATGTGCACCTCCGCCACAACGTCAAGGAAGTGACGCTCCGATCTGCGCTCGTATTTGAAAACCGTACGCTGGTTTCACTGGAACTGGTCATGGTGGACCAGCGGCAGGAGCCCGTTTCGTCCCCCATGGTGGTGGCACCCGGCACCGATTGCCCCGTGCCGCTGTTTCATTGCCATGGATCCCGCGTCAAGGTCCGCCCCGTGGATTCGTTTAGCTATCAGTGGAGCCGGACGGGCATATACTGGGAGGACCTGCTCCAACCCACGGTGTCCCCCACGGTCGCGTGCCAGTCAACCTTGCCCGACATGCCCGAGTTTATTCTGCAGGTGCATGGGCGGTGCAAGCGCAAGGATGTGACCACGTACCGCTACCCTTTTATGACCATTCGATTGAGCGCTCCGCTCGAGCTGGAGAACCTGCTACCGTACGATGTCAAGTACACCGTGGTGGACAAGAAGCACAACCGTGAGTGGCGCAGCCGGTTGAACAAAGGAGCGATTGCTCCGGTTCATGTGGTGCGCCCGCGCAGCTTGCTGCTGCTGAGCCTGGAAGTGCCCGAATCGCCCTACCGCAAGAGTCGCTACGCGGTCATCGATGCGGCGCCTGAACATGATATTGCCATGGATGACGAACTGTCACTCATCGATTCCTTTAAGCGCGAGCTCCCCTTGCGCTTGGAGCGGCGCAAGTTGCCTGATTCCGGTGGCGCGCACATTGTGACGCTGTACTGCCCCTATGTAATGTTAAACCAATCGGGGTTGCCCATGCACCTCAAGGCCAAATCCCTGATCAAAAGTGCGGCAGTTGTTGCAGGCCAAGGCCCCCAGGGCATTCCAGGAACCGACCCGCCGCAACCGTTTATGTTCTCGTATGGGTCGTACGAGCCGCGCAACCGCTGCCTTATCAAGGTGGAAGGGAGCGAGTGGAGCAAGCCGTTGAGCTTTGAAGCGGTGGGCAGCTTAGCCGAGGTAACTATCCCATCGGTGGATAGTGCCACACTGAGCATGGTCCACCTTGGGGTGAGCGTGGAACCAGGCCCCGGTAAGTTTAGTCGCACGCGGGTGGTGACCATCACCCCTCGGTACATGCTAAAGAACATGCTCGACCACTCGCTGAATTTCCGCGAGGTGGGATCCCAGCATTCACGGTGCCTGGACGCCAATGGCCGGGCGCCGCTGCATTTTTTGCACCAGCCACGGGAGCGGCAACTGAGCATCAATTTCCCTGGCGTCAACAACCTGTGGTCAGCGCCGTTTGGGATTGACCAAGTGGGTCGATCCTTTGTCAAGCTGAACAAAAACCGGTTGGAGCGGGTTCTCGTACGCATCGATGTCATCCTCGAAGGGCCATGCATCTTTATCATTTTTTCCAAAGTGACGGGCGATTGGCCCTATCGCATCGAAAATGCCTCTCCGGTCGAAGTGATCTTGTATCAGCGCGATGCATCGCTACGGGACGTGTCGGATGGCCTTCGTAGCACGCTGACCAAAAAATACCGGCTCCCTCCTGGTCGGGTCATGTCCTACTCGTGGGACTACCCGAGCATGAAGTCCAAGTCGCTGGTGCTCAGCGTGCATGGTGTGGAGCGTGAAGTCGACATTCAACAGATTGGTACGCTGATGCCATTCAAATTTGCGCCATCGGCCCATCGCCCCAACACGGTCTCGCTGGACGTGGTGGCGGACCGCGCCACTCAGGTGTTGCGCATTACCCCGTACAACCAGAGCAAGAGCCTGTTCCGTCCTCGGGTTCACCGACGGGACTCGATGCGCGAAGCATTTGAGGTGGTGGACACCAAAAACGTGACAAATCTGACATTTCGGCTTCGCTTGGCGGGGATTGGTATCTCGATCATTAATGCCCAGCTGCAGGAGCTCATGTACGCCACGTTTCGCGGGATCGAGTTCAAGTTCATTGACAGCACGTCCAACCAGTCGCTCAACTGGATGATTGAGTGGGTTCAGTTTGATAACCAGCTGTACGGGGGGCTCAACGAAATTGTCCTGTACCCCACAGTGATACCCAAGACCGGCCAAGACGAAGGAACTCGGCATATCTTGCATGCAGCGCTGGTGCGCGCCAAGGACGAATCGTACGGGGTGAACTACATTCGCTACTTTTCGATCTTGCTCCAAGAGATGTCGCTGGAAATGGACGAAAACTTTTTGTACGCCCTGCTGGAATTCGCCAAGTTTGAGCCGGATGAGACAGGTACCAACGATGCCCACCTCCAACAGGAAAGCGAGTGGTGTGACCAGGGCTTTACCCGGCTACCTGACCCTCCAGTGCCCCCCGAAGAGCTCCAGCTCTACTTTGAGGTGCTGCACATTCAGCCGCTAAAGTTCAACGTGTCCTTTGTGCGCACCCAGCGCATCAACCAAGAGTTGGACACCACGAATTCGCACAACCCACTAATGGTCATTGGCAATGCGTTGACCATGGCCATTGGTAATGTCAACGATGCGCCTGTCAAGCTCAACTCGCTGGTGATCGAAAACGTCCGCGCCAGCCTGTCGGTGCTTCTGGACCGCTTTACCAAACACTATGGGCAAGAGGCGCTGTATCAAATTCACAAAGTGCTCGGGTCAGCCGACGTGATTGGTAACCCTGTGGGCCTGTTCAGCAACATCAGCTCGGGCGTCGCAGACTTTTTTTACGAGCCATACCAAGGGTTTGTCATGAGCGACCGCCCACAAGACTTTGGCATTGGGTTGGCGCGTGGCACCTACTCACTGTTTAGCAAGACGGTGTATGGGTTCTCGGATAGCTTTTCCAAGTTTGCCGAGAGCGTGAGCAAAGGCCTTTCGGTGGCCACACTGGACCGCAACTACCAGGACCGCCGTCGCATTGCGCGCACCCGCAACCGCCCGCGGCACGCGCTGTACGGCGTAAGCCAGGGCGCCACCTCGTTTGCGTCGAGCGTCGCCAGTGGGATCAGTGGCGTGGTGATGCAGCCGTACCACGGGGCGGAAAAGGAAGGCGTGGGCGGCTTTTTCAAGGGCGTCGGCAAGGGCATCGTGGGGGTGGTCACCAAACCCATGGTGGGCGTATTTGACCTGGCGAGCCAAGTGACAGAGGGCATCAAAAATACCACGCAAGTATTCAACGACATGGACCTGGACCGTGTTCGTTTGCCACGGTTTGTGGGGCGCGATGGCATCCTGCACACGTACAACCAGCGTGACGCGTTGGGCCAGTTTTGGCTGAAGCACGTCAATGATGGCGAATACTTTTACGAGACCTATTTGGCCCACCTGGAACTGCGTGGGTCGGAAATGGTCATCTTGCTAACGTACTCGAAGCTGATGATGATTAAGAGCCGTGGTTTGAGCACCGAGTGGACGGTTAATCTGTCAGCCCTGCAGAGCATCCATCTGGAAGCCCGTGGCATCTCGGTGTTTTTGCGCGCCAACGACGAGCATATATTTGTGCCGATCCCCGAGGCATCTAGCCGGCGGTGGCTGTACCGTAAGCTGGAGGAAGCCGTGCACGAGATTACACAACGCAAGGTTGACGATTAGAGTGTTGAATGGGTGGGTGGTCATCTGGTATCCCTGTCACACGCTGCTGCTTGCTTGGCATTCAGGCTACTAGACGCATATAGTGCATACACCCAAAACGAACTTTTAGTTGCTTGATTACCAAGCACGGGCCACGATATGAGCTGGGGTAGTATCATCTGGTTGGATATAGAATAAAACCTTGTGGATATAAAAAGCAGACAGTTGGAAAGGTAGATTGGAGTGGATTTTTTCCAATTTATTATCATTTATAAATATATAGATGTAAATATGTATAAAATTACACTTTAAATACAGTTTCTTCATAAGAAATCTCCATCAGGAACCTATCTTTTGACTTTGGCTGCCACCTTAGCTGTACACTATCACAGAAAGACGACCATGGGGCAACTTATAAGTGGCACTTCACCTTCTCCCGTCACAAGAAGCTCCCCATGGACCTGTTGTGGTGCTGGCGTCTGTGATCCACCTACTATGCCATTGCCATCTGGGCAATTTGGTCTACTCGCAATGTATCTTTGCGCCATGGCGCCCCTTGGTCCTGTAGCTTAGCTATGCACACCTTCCGCCCACACCTCAGCGGTTGGCAGTGGTTGATTGGGTGGAGGCGGTGGCAGGCGGCCCCGCTACTCCTGCAGCAGCCTCTGCGACTGCCTGGCACAAGCTGGCCTGCCTTTGACTGCGATCGCACTGGGTGTGATATGCCGGTCCTGGCAGAGGAGGATATTTCCGCTCTGTCTACAACCAGCCATGGAAGGCTAACTTTGGCTAGCGCCATGTCATCCCTGTCGTCTCTGCCACATCCCTTCCTGCTAGTAGTGCCTATGCACTCCCTCTGTACACTTTCCTTTTCGGCTCCCTAACTTATTCTCTGTCCGTGACCAGCAGGCGTGTCCCCTAGCATCTGAGGGCGAGTTAGTTGCGCTCTTTTGTTTCAGTATGATTTCTAGGCGTGGTTAATCGGGGTAGGAGCGGGGTTACGCACCACCCGTCAGAGAGCTAATCCATAAAAACGTTAGCCGGGTAAATAAAACATATGTCAAAGAAGTTATTAGCACCTAAAAGCACGCACCTCACTAATTAGAGCTAGAGTATAATGGGGCTGTGCTGCAGCGTTTAACATAAATAAAAGCCTGGGTGATATTTATTGGTAGCATGCACGCACTCCTTACCAGCCACTAGCAAACCACTGAAAAATGAGCGATATTAAAGATGGGGCGTAGTGTATAGCCAAGAACATTAGCACATACGACC
>JANBQA010000429.1:0-15210 GCA_027576955.1 Dimargaris xerosporica
TGGTCAGACGGCAAGCACTCAGGCAGCCATGGGCTGTTTGGCAGCAGCACTCTAAGCAGCAACTAAGAATGACCGCCGTGGAAGGAGGTTGTGGAGGGTGTTTGTATGCACTGGCACCACCGACCAAGGCCCACGAGATACGGCAATGCGGGACCAAGGCAGCGCGGTGCTCGCCACAATCCACAGGCCCTGCTGCGCGAGCCCAGTGACCACACGGCATGCGTGGACCGGACCAGGGTTGGATGGGCTCACGAACAAGGGGAGAGAAAGAGAGGAATTGCAAGGCAGGAGAGCCAAAGGCGAAAAAAATCCATCAGCAGGGGAAGCACCGTCAAAGGCCGATAGCTGATACGCCCACGCTGCCCTCGCCGATGATCTTTGGGTGAGTGGTCATCACGGCTCATAGTGGATGCAGCTGAGCGCTGGTTGGCCCTGCGAGAAGCGTTGCTCTGGTCTCCCGTAGCCCCGCCTCCCAATCCGGGCGGGAATGCGTACACCGACCAGAATCCAGCGAAAAGAGAAAGAGAGGGGGGAGCGGAACCCGGTGCACGGCGTGGACCATGGCCTGCCATTGTCCCTTGGCTGCCGTCGCCAAACGGTTTACTCTGCGCAGTGGGGGCGGCATTGGCCATGCTTTGCCAGCAGACCCTTTGTCCACACCGTTCACCGTTTCCACACCCCTTACTCTGACCAGCCAGGGCCGAAGCGCTGGCTTTGATTTCCAGCCCATCAAACACCACCCCACCCCAGCTGCAGAATACTCTTGCGCTACTGCCGTTCATGCGCAGCGAGTGGCACGCTGAACAGTGCCTTTGTGAGTGGGGCATCAAGCGACCAAGCATCGCTGGGACTCCACGCTGTGTGAAAGGCTGGTGTGGACAACCAAGGTGTGGGAGAAATGATGCTTCCAGGGTGGCGGAGCCCAGTGTTACCCGTTAATTGTGGAGGGAAGCGGGTGGCCGCCGGTAGGCATTGGGCCCATTCATGCCCTAGGTGTCGCGCTTTTTACCCATCGCCTGGCCCACGGCCCCTTGTTAGTGGGCGGGAGAGGGGGAGGGAATCAAAGGCCTGATCCAACTCCCTCCAACAGGCCACGTCTCGCTGACCAGCACTTTTTATACAAAGAGCAGCGGTCCCTCAACCAGATCACAGTCAAAAAATACATAGCGCTTACTTTGCCCTGCTTGGCCAAAGTTGCTTAACCCGGGCGGCACCGCCAGTGATGCGATGAACCACAGGTAAGGTGCCAGCGGTCGGCCGACAGGTGATGCAGCCGCAGATCAAAAAGGGGTTATGAGCGCGCGCACCACCACCACTGACGGGGTCGGCGACGACCGTAGCTAACAGTGCAACACAGCATGCCTTGTCTCTCCCTTTACCATACTTGTTAGGTCACATTTTTCCTCTGCCACTATGGACTGCGCTCTGCCACATTCCTCGAATATGGATGATGTGGAGATGGTGCGCCTCATCACCACCCACACAATCGGCAAGCAGTGACCTAGTACTTCACTGTGTAATCAGTATGGCTTTGTTTCCTTCTCTCTCTTTCCAAATCCACGTCACTGTTTTTCCTGCTGAGGTGGGTGGTTCACTTTAAGCTGGTTCACGCAACGGCCAGACAGATCAGTTGGCCTAAAAGAATGGCTATTTTTCTGCCTGTGCCGCACTGTTGGATTATCGCTATAGACCAAGGCGCGTATCCCGCAGTAACTTTGCCACTACCCCCAGTAGATATAGCAAAGTGGACTAGAATGGCAGAGAGCACAATGAAAAACGAGAAAGAGAGATAAGTAAAAAATAAAGAGCTGGCGAATGGATCGGCCGACGATGAGAACACCCGGCTCCAAGACAACTTTAAAGCCGAGAATAAAACCCAGGTGAAGAAACACTGGCGCAATGATTGAGCAGAGCTTCGCGTAGAAATATAGCAGGGCTAATTAAAGCGTTCACATGGAAAGACATAGGCACACTCACACACTTACAACCGCCCTGTGCCGAAGAGTGCTGCCGCTGGCCAGTGATTAAAAGTGCCTGTAGAGTCACTAGGATCGCAGGCTATTGACCAAGCAAATCGTAAAATCACCGCCCACATGCGCTAGTCGCCTTGTACTGGGCTTCCATTAATTGTGACCTGCTCGAGTGTGCCGGCCATAACGTTGCTGTGTGCCATTCACGGTGCGCATGGCTGGCAGAAGAACATCAAAGATATGATTAGCGCCAGGCGATTCGCCACGAATTTCAATACTGCTTTTTCTTCGCCAGTGTACACGAGGTAGTGGCGGGGCTGCACGCTGCAAAAGCGGCCGCGGCCGATCTTCTTCACTCACCAGCTTCGCTTCCCACGCTGCCCAATCACACCAAGGGTTCGTCTTTGTGGCCATCCCGATGCCATCGGTCCACCTCACAAACCATTGTAGACCATAAACTGGATGGAGCAGACAGGAAAGTGCTTTAATGCTGATATTGACTATACTAGTGTGACACCGAGTAACTAGTAGCACGGGCAACAGACAAAAAGTATCGATGGATAAGTGGGAGTATAAGACGTGGCCAACTACACTTTGGTGGCCGCTAGCCAACAAAAAAAGAAGGAAATAAAGAAAAAAAATAACAACACATCGCTAGCGACTGACTCACACTGCCGACCGAACGGCCCCGTTCAGCCGGCGGATCAAGCGGTGACCGCGCTCACCGGTGATTTGAATTACGCCTTCTGTTTCCAGCTCCTTTAACACCTGCTCAAAGTCTTTGGATGCAATCTTCACCGAGGACTGTTCGTTGAGCTCCTCGAGTGCCACATGCCAACGGGTTGCCGGCACTGAACGTTTGGCCAGAAGTTGGCACAGCTCTTTCTTCATGTCGTCCAAGAACCGTCGCGCATGCGAGCTGATCCCCGTGGTGAGCAGATCTAAATCAATGGCACCCGTAAAAGGATCGGTGGCTGCCAGTTGGATGCCCGTGCGGACCAGGCGGGACGCTTCCATGGCATCCATCGCTTCAACAACGGGCGATAGGCGCATCTTGGCGTGCGCTTCAGCCAGCCGAATCATAGACTCCAGTTGGCGGGTGGTGCAGCTAAAGACTTTGGTATTGCGGGAATAGCCCAGCTTTCGAAGTTCCACGTAGGCATTGGTCAGCACATTGCACGCCTCTTCGGTCAGCACTGGATGAACGTTGCGACGCGCATAGGTAATGTACCGCGTCAGTTGTTCAATGGGCATAATGAAAGCCTGGTCGGTGACATTGGGCTGATCTTCCACGTAGAGTGACACCAGGTGCTTGGCCAACCGCCGGTCCTCAAAGTCGTCCACCTTGTCAATGAGCACAAACACCACGTCAAAACGGGACAGTAGCGGTGGGGGGATGTTGGCGTTTTCGGTCACCGACAGGTGCGGCTGCCATTTAGATTCTTTAGGGTTGGCACTTGCCAAAATCGAAGTGCGGGCGTTCAGCGTGGCAATGATGCCCGCCTTGGCAATCGAAACCGTTTGCTGTTCCATGACCTCGTGCAAAATGGACCGTGTAGAGTCCGACATCTTGTCAAACTCGTCAATGCAGCAAATACCGCCATCACTCAGGACCAGGGCACCACTTTCCAACACCACCTGGCGAGTGTCGGGATCACGCGTGACATAGGCAGTCAACCCCACTGCCGACGAACCTTTGCCCGAGGTGTACACGCCTCGTGGGGCAATCTTGTGCGCATATTTGAGCATCTGCGACTTGCTAATACCAGGGTCACCGACCAGCAGCAAGTTGATCTCGCCGCGCGATTTTGGGATGGCCTTTTCTTGAAAGCGCTTGGTGGTACCGCCAAACAGCTGCAGCAGAATGGCTTTCTTTACATCGTCGAGCTGGAAGATGCTGGGAGCCAGTGACCGGGCAAGGCTATCGTAGAGCTGTGGCTTCTGGGACCATTGCATAATCTCTTGCTCCTGCTCGTTGGTCAGCGTCTGAACCTGTTCCTCCTCTTGAAAATCAACCACGTATTCATTGTCCCCCATCAGATCTCGGTCCGATGTCAACCGGTGCTGGCTGGACTTGCGGATATGAACAACATCGATATAGGTGCGAAACAGCGACTTCATGGTGCGGTGACGAGGGTTGGGTCGGACCGGAACCCCGCGAAAGATACCCGTGATCTCCAATCTAGTTGCATGGCCCAAGGCAACACAACCCACGCATAGTGAGTAGCAAAAGAGTTAGCTGTGCTGCAGATACAGAGTCTAATAACAATAAAACAATACTAGGGCAGATGACGTCCTTGCCAGCAAAAAAATCAGCCAGTCTGGTAAAGTGACAGTGAAGCCTACCTGTCACCAGGCTTTGCGACGTCCACCAGCTCGTCGTATACACAGAGTGAAACTGTATGCGGCGTCTGACCATCGGGGATCACGTCGGGCGTTTCCTGAAGACGGCAAACCTGCTTATCTGCAAACTGCGACCGGTTATGAACCAGTTGTATGGTGCCATTGGAGTGGCACATTTCGCGCGGACATTTGGTTGGCTCAGCGATACGGCCACGATCAATGGCGGCCAGCAGCGCAAAATCACAATTGCTGCACCGGAAGAACGCTTGCTTCATGTCCGGAATAACCGCCGATGAACGAATGAGTAGCCCCTTAATCGACACTAGCTTGTCCATGTCGCCAGGGTTCAACTCGCGCATGTTCACAGTTTGCGCAAGGTTGTAGGGCCGCACCGTAAACTCCAGGCCTCCTTGCTCATCCATATCGCGAAACAATTCCAAAAACGTTTGGGTCAGCACGTGGTCCATCAGAGGGATGATTTCTTGTGGGTATTGGACCAGCTGGTGGTAGAGTTTGACACAGCGCGGGTACGCTAGCAAGTTGGAGCAGTCCAGGTTCAGGTTAAAATTCTCTGCATCGCGCATCTAGTCACATGGTCAGCCATAACTCAAACCAGGTCCATCGCACCAAAATTAGATCATGTGGCTGGTAGTGATGAGCATAGCAAAAAGCCCAGTCAACGAATTTTTAAACCACAAGCAATCGTGTGGTAAGTACGCATGTGCCAACGGACCTGTTGCAGCACTCGAGGGTAGTAAGGTTCTTGAAATTCAGGTTCCGGAGCGCGATCACCTTCAGTCGGCCCCAGCTTGTATTTCAAGCGAAACTCGTACAGGAAATCGCGGAACAGGGTCATGGATTCCTGGATGTCGACGGTGGTGCCCCAAATCACGCGTACCGTGGCTGTGGGGTCATCGCGCGCGGGGGTATCCATCGTGCTTGGCATGTCCGAGTGGAATGGGTGAGGTGTTGCAACAGAGTGTGGCGCCGACATGGGCCCTGGTGTCGATGGAAACGGCGAGTAGGCCACGGGCGCGCCACCAAATTGACCCGATGGCGTGCCCACGGGAACGCGAGAGCCTCCGCCAAGGTAGTTGCCCATTTCCCCTCGCTGGGAAGCACTCATCGATGCCCTGAAAGTATGACCAGAGGCAAACAGGTGGTAAATAGTCAAAGTAGGTATAATCAGTTGTTCAACGTATCGTGGTCATCGCTAAATCTTTGATTGGCAACAGATAAGCCGTCCGATGATGCTGTTGTAGTCCAATGGCGGTCCGATGCCTTGTATGGACTTAAACAGTGCTTTTGAGTATTTCCAAGGCAGTTGGTGTCTGGTATAGCGCATCCCTGGGCTGCATGTTTGGTACAATAGAAAAGCCGAGGGCAATGGCTCACTTACCCAAAGACATCGGGTGTGGCTGGATTGCGTGGCCCACGGCCCTGAGCGGAGGTATATGGCGACGACGGCTGGCCCGTCATACCGCCAAGCTGACTAGACGGCGTGGGGGCGTCGCTGGACGGCTGCTGTTGAACCATGGTAAGGGGCCAAGCGACGACTGTACAAAGGGTGAATGGGTTGAGGTAGCGCCGTGCGAGCAGGTCAGGCCTTTGGTTAGATTGGCGAATGATAATAGGGGCAGCTGTCGTTGTGTGGCTGGCTGCAGTAGACAGGTTCCATTCGGAGCCGTGCAGAGGTAGCGTTTGGCCGATAAACAGCAGGAAGAATCAAAAAACAAAAACGGGCACCAAGGAGGGTGGGCCGACTCAAAGGCTGCGCCAGAGCCTAACAACCAGTAGAGCTATCTCGTCACGCTAAAGAGTCCCCGTTAGCCAAGCATTGCTGACCCCCGCTGTTATTGTTGTTGTTACCATCACGGTATTTGGTGTCTAGTATGGACGCCTGGCCCACCCGCTCTCACTCTCTCTTTCTCCCCTGAAGCTTGCCTTCCGTGCACCTTCGGCTTCAGGTGGATGATGGGAAAGATTTTTTACTTGTTAGTGGATAAGCGGCAATGTTTGTGGTGGGCCATAAATCAAAACAAACGGTTCAAGTACGGATGAGAGCTAGCTGTGCAACCATTGGCTGCGGTGTGTTTACCAGCAGCGAGAGGCGGTGGATGAACCGTCAAGGACAGCCAGCCAGGCCAGGGCGTTGAATTTTTTTGTTAGGGAAGCAAGTGCTTCGCTTTGATCCCTGCAAGCTGCCCGTTGGCCCCACAGGTTGCTAGCAGGGGTGGTCGAACTGATATCACCAGCGACGTCACCTTAGCAGCCGGTTGCCCAGTTGACGCATACAGCGAACCACAGTGGCTCCTTTTTTGGCGACAAGGCAAGGAGACCACGCTGGTCCAAGCATCGGCCACCGCTACTTGCGAGCATGCCATACGTGGCAGGTGAATGCCAGTCTGATTCCTCTCTATACGCCGTCAAGTTGCATTGACAATTGCCATTCTCTAGCGGGCCTTGCTTTCAATACCACACTAACCTCGTCGAGGCGAGCCTACTGCCGTAGTCATGGACGGCGCGCCAGGTGCCAAGCGGTTTTTAACTCCGGCCCAGCTCAAGGTATGTGATTCGCAAGACTCACCCGCATTACCCAGTAAATGCAAAGCTAAACAGCGAGCAGCAAGGGATAGGGTTGAGCGTGGCGCTGTCTGCTATGCCAACGTTATTTCAAAGTCCGACCACACAGCAACAAAACCTAATGTTTTGGAGCTTCGCAACTAAAAGCCTATGCCAAAGTCTCCCTTGGCTGTTCTGGTTGTTTTGACCAACCCCTACAACTAGCGTCGGCAAAAGCACCGACAGGCAACCCTGCCACGTAGCGCCAGCACGGCCAGCGTACCGACTCTTAAAGCAACCCGTTCGGAAAACTCGACTGGACGAGAGTCACTCCTTCCTTTGCACGAAAAGCCTCGGCGGTTCCACCCATACCCCACCAAAAGCTCAAATCTTGTTCGTGCCGCCACTTACCAGGCCACCCACACACGCCCTCCGTCTGCTAGCTTGCTTCGCCACGCTTCAAAGCCGGCTGCTGTTGCAACACATCCCAATCCGTTTCAGATTTTGGCCAGCTCAAAGTCAACTCACGGCGATGAAAACCCCTTTCAGCCCATTAACCAAGCCCTGGGGTTAGACACTGACCAACCTGCCGCACAGCAGTCTTGCATCGTTACCATCGATCAGCCAGTCATTGCTCCAACATTGCCCCAGCTTCTTTCTCAGCGCGCTCTTTCCGTTCCCGTTGCGCTAACCAAGCTATGGACCAATCCACCCGAGACTGCCAAATCAACTACCAAGTTCTCGTCGACCGCTATTCATGATAATGCTCTGACTGCCGATGGCTTACCCCACATGACATGTTCTCAGCCCAACCGGCAGCTATCCTGGCCAATATCTGAAGTAACCATTCGATCCCGACACTTCCGGGAGAGCAGTGACAGTGGCGAAGACAGCGACCGCGACGGAGATCAACTGAGCTTTGCTGGTGCCTGGGCATCCGAGGGGTCGGGTGATGAGCATCGGCGTTTACCCGTACCAAACATTCTGATTAACGGCAGCAGCCATGCACCGACATCCCCACCCATCGTCAGTTATTGGGATGACATTGATGCCGAGCTGGCAGAGGACCCTAGCCTATTCAGTCTCCGTCGCAGTACCCGACCCGAGTCTTTGTCGTTACCAGAGTCATTGGCCGCCAGTGCTCACCAGACAATCAATGAAACAGCTGGTCCTACGCCACTAAGACATAGAGCGCGGTTGACTCGAATGCTTCAACCAAAAAAGGTATGAATTGCATGGTGTAGTTTATGCAATTGACAACGATGTATGTACCTTTACGTGCTATCCATTGGTGGCGTGTAGTGAAAGTCTATCCGTTATTAACCTGAGCAGTGCAACAATGATCCTGTCAAGCCGGTTGGTCGGTGGTTACATCCTTAGCTCGAAGGCACGACAACGGCGGCAATGCTGCAGGCGGCCCAGTCTAAGTTGCAGCAAAGGACAGCCATTGGTAAGCCCTCGCTAAACGGCCATAAGAAACCAGCTCTGATTCAGGTAAGTACAGGGCCGTGCTGCCTGTAATATCTGCTATACCTGTATTACCCCACGGATCAAGTTCAGCCAGCATCATTGGTATCACCACCGCGTGATAATACGTATGGTTCGCTAATTTCGTTTGCACCATTGGAATGTTTACCACCCCCAATGCGCATGGCAATGGACCATACTAGCAACACCCAGCTCCTCCAGTGGATTGGTGGCTGCGCCTGGGTGTAGTCATAACCTCCAAAGTGCCCTTTGACTGCCTGCCAACCGAGCGGGATCAACCGGACGGCTTAGGTCTTACCCTGTTTACCAGACCACCAGCTAACATTTGCCAGTCGACGGCGAATGCGGCCGAGCAGGTAAGAACTCTGGGCACTATACAAGAGAGCTGATCGACTCCGCATGTAGTACGATTATAGCAAGTTAACCGCAAGTGCCGTGGCGTGGACTTAATCGGCTTATCGTTTATTTCTTTTGCGAAACAGACCTCCTTGCGAAGTCAGCCGATTGTCAGGGCACTGGCTGATTATACGATAATCATGAATTATTCATGGGCACAACTGCGGTGCTATAGCTTCAAGCCCACCTCCACCATTGGCGTTATAACCCCCCGCGAGTGACCGAATCGTATGCCAAGACCATAGCCAAGGTTCTGACCCAACGGAAGCGCCCCACTGTAGAAGAAAAGCAGGACTGGGACTTTTTGCATCAAGCCGAGCAGCGCGCTAGGCGGGCATTCAATTCCGCCTTTACCGAACTGGCCGCCTTTACCCAACAAACGTACTTTTACTACTCCAATGCCGAATTCAATGCCATCTTTATCTCATCGGGCTCCAGTAATTCAGCGAGCTTGGAAGCGCGTTTATCGCCGTCCACGGCAGGCCTGCGCAAGAAGCTTGGCCAAGCCGGCATTACCTTTGCTACGCCCAAACTGCCTCTCGTGGCGCACGATCCCGGGGAGATGGCTGATACTGATGTTGTGGCTCGAACCCTTGCCCAAAAAAAGTACGATGGCCAGATGCAGTCAACGCTTTTCTTTCACGGCTCAACCAGCGTACGTGGTTTGGTCCAATTTCTGTTGCGCTGGACGGACCCTCGCAGTGAACGCCGGGCACGCTGTGGGATTACTTTGGTTGCTCCTTTTCCTTTTCTACATGGCAGCCTAGAAAAGGCTGCACTGGAGTTTGGGCACAAGAGCAGTGGCGCTACACAGCGACTCGGCGCAACAGGATTGGAGCAGTGCTATACGTTGACCATCCGTGGGCACCTGCTGCCATCCGCATGGTGCAGAATCCAGACACTCTTGGCCCAACTGCTGCAGGGCGAATACACCGCGGTGCCAACCAAAGACACACTGCAGTCCTCGCTGGGGTGGCTAAATTTGGCCCATAGTGCCCACTCTATCGAGCCAGCATGCGCTTTACCTACACTGGCTGATAGCACAGCTGACAGCCAGTCAACGAATACGGCGGCCACGAGCCTGGTTACGAAGCTGGTATGCCAGCAGGGCCAGTTTTCGTGGGATACCAAGCCGATTTTGTAACCAGAGCCCGGCCAAGGTTTTGAAATTTACAGACCCTTGCTGGCCTTGACTGGCTGCATGCCAGCTGTAAACCCCCTTATGGGTACACCAATGTAGCCATCGTTGATCAGATGCTGGGCTATTTTTGTAATAAAAGGCCTCGATAGGCGTTTTGTGTTTTGTGGCGAGTCGTGTCCCACGGGCGTGCAGCGTGAGCTGGTATAATTCAGAGATAACTCTGACTATCCGCCGTGGGGGCATTTGAGGCATTACTCCCATTCTCCAAAAAAAGCATCTCCCATTCTCCGCCCAAATCTTTTTATTTGTTGTTAACAGATCAAACCAGAAAAAAAAAGGTCAAGAAAAAAACTATAGTGGGCCGGTTGCCGAAGGTCCAGCAGCAGCCGATGTCTATCCACGTCACTCGCACTCGATTAGTCAGCATGGCGGTGCCAGCGGCCGATATTGTACTTTCTTTCTCTATCGCCCGAAACGTCGCCAGCTCGATTTTATACTGCTAGCCCGGAATTGGCGACAATTCACTAGTAGCTCAACCTCAGCATTGCATATCGCTGCCAAATATTACTCTCAACTGCAACTTATCACCATGCAAGCACTTGTCGATTGGGATTTAATACAACCCCTTCATGCTACGGGGGCGCATTGCCATAACCGAGGCGAAGCGACGCTCGACTTGGCATTTGAAGCTCTGCAGCAGGGCCACTACCAAGACGTGCTAAGTTCAGCGGTTGGGCAGCGGGTTCTGGGATTTGAATCACCCGCCACGGCCAATAGAGATGCCACCGAGATTCCTGGCACGGACGTCGTTACTCACTTCTATCAAAATCATATTGGGACCTGGCTTTCGAGTGCCGCATCCGCCGAGGCACAGCAAACGGTGCGGTATCAGGTACTTGTCGTTGGCGTGGCGTTACTGCAACTGTTTATCCAGCAGTGTTGGACTGGCCCACCCATCACGGTGTCCCTCGACGCTATCTTACCTGAACGCCTACTTGCCGCTTACTCTACACCTGAGGAATGGGCTAAGCAGACCCTGCAGAGCTTGGAGATTGACGGTGAGCAGCCGTACCACTTGACGCGGGATCCTATCCTGTTGTTTTTGGCACGCGTGTTATTGGTCGATGTGCTATGTCAGTTGGACGGCGATGCAGCATCTCCAATGACCGTTTTGCTCAATGAGCAGTTGGATACAACAGTAACTTTACCCATGCCGCCGTCCATGTTCTGGTGGGCAGCGCGGTGCCTGCGCGTGCAGCAAACCTTGTTGGACGAAAAATCATCGACCCTGAGCAACCAGATCCACACACTGCTGCAGCACACTGCAGCGGTACTGCAATCACCGGCATGCCAGGCCAATGGGACATCCCAAGTGCTACCAGCAGCTCGAGCCAATGAGTTATGCGCCCGGCTCGCGTTGGAGCAAGGATTGGTCGAGCAGTACTATGAGCGTCATGACCGAGCAATCGTTCAGTTTCAAAAGGCCCAGGAAGCCAGTGGTTTGCAGTGGTCTGTCACAGGTGCGCTAGGCCGTCGGACTAAATTCCAGCAGTTTGACGTTTCCCAGCTGGTGGTCGTGGCCCAGAGCGCCAGGCTAGCCGATGAGAACTCGCCTGCTGCTGCTGATCCAATCAGCGCACAACCAGAAGCCCTCTTGTTGAACGATGACACGCTACTCGAGCAGACGCAGTTCCGTGACACAGCTTCACCCAATGCCGCCAACGGCTACTCGGCCACGACCGTTGACCCCACCAAACAGGGCAGTCTTCGAGCCATCGATCAATGTATCCTGTTGGCATTTTGCCTCAACGTCAAGAACACTAACCCCGATGATGGCCTGACCCAGGAACAGATGAAACCGTACGTGGCCCGGGTGCTAGCCAACGCCAATAACTGGATGGTCCATACTATGGGCCTGGTGCTTCGCTCACGACTGGAGAGCCAAAGCTCACGTACCGTGGAACGCGCTGCGCTTCAACTGCAAGCCTTGGTTGACCAGATGCCATCGGAAGAATCGTCGGTGGTGGACCGCCATGCATACTTTTACACCCTGCTGCTTCCGTCGCGGTGGGATATGGAAAAAGAGCTCGCCCACCGTTTCGTCAGCCTTGGAGTCGTTCGCAGCGCGCTGGATATCTTTAAGCGGTTGGAAATGTGGGACGAGGTGATCGCCTGCCTGCAAATGCTGGAAAAAGACGACGAAGCTGAAGCCCTGGTGCGTGAGCAACTCACCCATTACCCCGACTCTCCACGGCTCTACTGCATTTTGGGTGACCTAAAGACTGACCCGAGCTACTGGGAAAAGGCCTGGACCATTTCGAACAACCGGTTTGCGCGAGCCATGCGGTCCCTTGGTGGTTACTACTTTCGCCAAACGGACTACTCCCGCAGCATCGAATGCTACAACAAGGCCCTGAAACTTAACCCACTGTTTGAAAACACGTGGTTCCTACTGGGGTGCGCGGGTATGCGCTGCGAGGATTGGAACACGGCTGTTCAAGCCTTTGTTCGGGTGGTATCGCTGGATCACGGCAACGGGGAAGCGTGGAACAACCTGGCCTCTTGCTATCTGCGCTTGGAACGCTTCCGCGACGCGTTCAACGCCTTTCAACAGGCCGCTCGCCGAGACTTTGAAAACTGGAAGATTTGGACCAACTACCTGTACGTGGCATTGGAAGTCGGCCACTATGCCGAGGCCATCCATGCGCTTCGTCACTTGGTAGATTTGCGCTACACCAAGGTCAAAGAGGAATGCCTCGATGTGGCCGTGTTGAATAAGCTAGTGCAAGCTGCCATTCGGGATGTTACTGACGTCCATGGCCAAGCGGTTGCTTCGCAGGCCAATATGCTAGAGCGCTTGCTGGTGGAGACCATCACGCCGCGCATCACGACGGTGCCCCGCGTATGGAAAATCTGCGCCGACTTTTGGTTCTGGCGCAAAGCCTATGCCAAGGCGCTCGACTGCCAGCTCAAGGCCTACCGCTGCTATGTGACCAATCCCACGTTGGACCATTCAGAAGAGGTATTTACCCAGACGGCAGAAGCGGCATTGGACTTGGTCGACGTGCTCCGCAATCTAGGGCCCATGCCCGATACGGAGGCGCCAAGGTCTGCACCCAACGCAAAGCCCACGGCTGTGGCAGCTGACTGGAACTACCAGGCCCGGCTTATTTTGCGCAGCTTGATTGCTCGGACCAAGCCCAATTTCGAGGAGCACCAGCTGCATGACCAGCTCAAGGAAGCATTGCGGGAGCTGAAGGCAAACAAATAGAATGGCCCTTCATGAGTCCCCAATTGGCCAATGGGTAATACTACGTTGGATGGGGGCCATGCTTTTGACAAATAGAAGCGTCTAGTGGCAGTGACAACGCTAACATCACCACAATGCCCTATAAAAAAGCACAATTCACCATCGTCTGGTAATATAAGCAACTGGCGCCAAGTCAACTTGGTGGGCATTGGTATTGTGGTGGTGAGAAGTGGCGACTATCCTTTTCCACGCCACGGCCAAAGTGGTTTAGCGCCGCAGCGGTCAAGGCCAGGCCGAATCTGTGGGCCAGTCCGGCAGCCGCTGACGCTTACCGTGCCAATGGCGCTCAGATGCTTCTTAGTTTACGCAACATCGAGTCGATGTGGCCCCAATTCTACTTTATCAGCATCCCGTGGCGGCAGGATTAATTTTTTTCTTACGTATTTTTCCCTTCCCTTTCATTGCATTACCGTAGTCTTGATTGCACCAAGGCGCCTTCCGTTTGCTTCATTGCCCTATCCCTTCTGGGTTCCATTCAGCTGTTTGGCTTTCCACCATGTTTGTCAAAGTCAAGGTAGGGCTCGCAGAGCAAAACGTAACAAGAATGGTTGGGCGCACTACAACCGCTTACATGGCGCACATAGTGCATACCAACCGTCATTGCGACCTTGGTCAGGGCGCTGTTGATGCTAACCATTGGAATGTGGCTGCGGATGGTGGCATGTCCGTATACGGTGGCTGTTGGTGGACTCGATGCGGATTAGACCCTCACGGGTAAAGAGGTAAGCTAGCATGTACAATGCTGTGCTCTGCCCCATGTCTCGCGATTTCAGCTGCAGCTAGTTATACTGAGCAGCAGCAGCCCTACCCTATTTTGTAATGGGCTCACATTACAAGGCATTGGCTTTGGCTAAACAATATTCCTATAGTTATCCCATTGGATCTCTCGGAGTTGCCACGTTCTTAGATTGAAATCGACGTGGAGCCTGACAATTTGGTAAGTTTGTTCACCGTAATGAGCTTTTTCGGTCATTTCTCAGATAGTACCACACGTAATGCCATGGGCTATCTTAGGTGCTCGAACACGGATTCACATAAAGAGGATCTGGCCAATATCCCCTTGTTGAAAGTCAATAGGTGTCAACGATCAAAGAACGTATCCAAGAGAAAGAAGGCATTCCCCCTATTCAACAGCGGTAAGTCGGCAGGGTTTCCTTGGGCGAATTTTTTAATGAGTAACGCGTTTTACACATTTTCCGGGGCAGTTGCTTTAGACATACGCACCAGCTGGTGAGAGTGGTCACTGCAGGCATGGATAATAATTGACTGTAGCGTATGGGCTGCTGATGACGGCCAGTGGCATGATGGGTGGGCGAATTTAGGCTAATCTTCAGTGGCAAGCAAATGTCTGACCAAAAGACCTTGTCCGAATTATCCATCAAAGGAGGCTCTACGCTGCATCTGGTGCTGGCACTCCGCGGTGGCAGCATGCAGGTTTGAGTTTGCCTGTGCGTGGGCGAATTTACATTTGATCCTATGGGCAATGACCTACCTGCTTGCCTGTTCATGGCCAGAATAGCTTCAGAGCACTGAGAGCCATGTACCAGCTTGGGCTGATGTGTTCATCCATCCATAGGCTCTTGATGACAAGCATGCCAATGTAGGAATTATACTTAAATAAACAGGATTATAGTGTTTGTTTTGCCACAATGTGTCTTCAGGTTGACCAGAGTCTGTCCAGCTTTTAATGCACATTGTTCAAAGTTAGCGTTAAATAGGAGCGATCCACACCCAATGTGCGACCAAGGCCATTACAAATTTCCTAAATATGTCAGTATATGTGTAGTTTCCTAAAGGCTAGACCCAATCCAACGCCTACAACCAACACGGCGCGAAAGCATGGCTGATGCTTGGCAGCTATAAACCAGAGCTATATTAGCCCAACAACCAATTGTATTAATAGCCGCCTTTAAGTTTGTTTACTAACTTTCCAGCCTGGATAATAGTGGTCCATGATCTGCTTTTCAATTTTGGCACGGCGCTGCTGCTCTTGCTGTCTC
>JANBQA010000430.1:0-15175 GCA_027576955.1 Dimargaris xerosporica
ACTTGTCACTGCGCGTCTCGGGCCTGGTGCCCGGACAATTCGTGCCATTCCGTGGCACCAAATTGCTAGTCAACACCGCCACCCAGCAGTTGCCCCGGTGCGCCCGCTGTCAACCGCGACTCTTTTTCCTACGCCCGCAAGCAGCGCTAGCCCCCGTGTAAGGAATGCGCTGGCCCACCAGTCTTTAGAGGCCCGGCCGTTTTCAACGTCGTACGGGTTGCCCAAGGAAGCTGAATTTCGTGGCCAGCAGTTTTTAAAGCACCTGTGGCAGCAGAACTGGGTGATAACCAAGGATACCTTTGCCGCGGCATTGCCAGTTCCCGTACAACGCCTAGTGCAGGCGTACCCATCGATTATTAACCTGCCCGTCCAGTGGGGCGTTCAGGTACGAAGTAAACCATGCCAGCCTGCCTTGAACTGCGCGGTGCCAGTGGCTGGCGTCGATTGGGAGGTGTTGGGTTAACAAGGGTTGATTGGTAAAAACTGGCAGCGAATGCGCTCACTTTTCTTTCACCGTGGGCTCAACCGATGAATTGTTGGAGGATGGGGGGAACTCCTTGTGCGTAGGATCCATTTGGCCACCTTAACAACGTATCGTACCTGCGAAGTTTTGAGTCTGGTAAGTGGCCCACAGCACACACGAGGCACTCTTCCTGGTATTGTGGACGAATACGGGTGCCTGGTAACATATTTTTACGTGGAATATTTGGGCAGTATGGTATTTAGCAACCGCAAATTCTCGGGCAATCTAACTTGCCATGTTACCGATCAACGCCTCCAACCATGGATATTTCTGGGTCTGGACTCTTTCAACAGGCCGCCTAGATTATATGGGCCGAATGGGCCAGCACATGCCTGCGCCCGAGTTTGAGGACTTTAACTATGCTCGCGGGATCGGGCCGATCGTCAAGAAACTCAGCTGCAAGTACAAACAGATTCTAGAGTTTCCGGACACGGTAAGTGATCAAAGACAATAAGCAGTCCTTGACACAAAGAAGAAAACCATAGCCAAGATGAGGTCACTTTTCCAACGTGATGACCATTACGTTGCGAGATCTCAACCAACGCTAGCTTGTACAGCCCAAGTCAAATGAAAAATTTGACGGATAGCAAGAGCGAGCCATAGTCAGTTGGGCTTACTTTTTGGGGTGATTTGATATGGGTGTGGTGTGCATGGAGGGAGGGGGGTATGTAGGTGGCCGTGGGCACGCGCGTTACCAACATTGGCAAAGACCGTGCCACAATGGAAAGCATTCTTGTTTCCCACAAAACGGGCTCCATTGCTGCGGTATCCGAATGTGAAATGGTGTGCTATGATTACCGCAAGGCAGCCAAGGCCGACATTCCAGGGTACTTGCTCCAAGCCTTCCATGCCGTTAACGCCGACCTGTGGGAGGTTTCGACACAGTCACCGAGAGAGTAGACCAGCAGTGATAGCAGAATTTAGCTGGGTTCTGGCCAGCAGATGATTTTGGGTCAAAGCATCGCAAACTATGGCCATACCTGCTGGTACTTATCCGCTGCGCTCCAGGCATCACGTAGAGGCTCCAAAGGGCCACGCAGAAAGATTGACCAGTCAGTCACGCCATAACTTGGAGGCCTGGTGACCCTAGGGCCATGCCTTTATCTGATGCATTCCTTTTGCTGCAGCTTCTGTGTAGAAATCAACCATTCTCCTCTGACCTGCGCCATTCATCAAATGTTAGAGAGGTGATAGCCGTGTGATCTCGAATGTTCCGCCATGGCCGGTATTTCTGCTGGCCAGCATGGGTTGCTTGCTCGTTATTTTTTTGCACTGTTCACAGCAGCTGCCGCCGAATAAACGCTGCTGCCCATTGCAGCACGCTAAATCTTTTTTATCTTTGGCCGCACTGCAAAGGAAAAAGCAAAGAGGTGGCGGTTGGCTATTCCTATGATAAAGGAGCGGTCTGCTTCATCCACCCGACTTCAACCCATCACGCTCTGGTCGTCACCAGCATCGATCACGCCATTGGCTGCGTCGTTTCGTTTATCAGCTGGCTGTACCCAGCGTTTGATTGGGTAGACTGGACAGCGGTCAAGCCATTGGTGGAAGCGGGTGTGTCAAGTGGGGCGAGTTTAGGTGGTGATGTCTCACTTGTGACGGTGGGGCCGAAGCTGTATGTGTGTGCAGAGTCAAGGCTAGGAGCATTTCGTTGCCCGCTCTATCCCGACGTCGCCTTGCTGCGCGCCCTTTCTCAACCCTACTGCGTTTTGGCTCTGCACTGGCGTTGCGTCGAGCTACGCATTCAGTGGCCATTTCTATTCGCTTGTGTGCTGGCGTTCCTCTATTCTTTGGCCTTTTTCACTGTCCGGCTGCTCGCTCTGTTCCTGTCTTGTGGTTCAGGCCATTACCACTCCAGACATCCGTCCCACACCTTTGTCCGTTGCCCTTGTTTAGCGCTGTAGCACCTACATCCAACTGCACCGAGGCATCCAGGCATTGGCCCACACCCTAACCCCACACGCTGGCCGAGTATGGCGTTTCTCCGTAACCACTTGCTGCTCCTGGTGGTGCGCTGCACCATGGCGGTACTGTCGTGGACGTTGCGAGCCATTGACCATGTGTCGTTTGCCCTCAATTATGTAGTGCAATCCACTCTGGCTCTGCTGCCGGCGGGCAGACCAGGGTACCCACTGATCCTTCCCGCTCCCGAGTACCACCCTGCCGTTTTCGTGACCGGCACCAGCTCGGGGATCGGTCGCGACGTGGCACTGGTGCTCGCGCAAAAGGGATATACCGTGCTAGCGGGCGTCCGACGCTCCGAGGACGGCACAAAGCTGTGTAATGCCTTTCTCCAATTCCTCAAACCGCTCATGGCCAAAAACGTCCCGGCCAACGGTCCTTGGTATGCAGAACGGCTGCGACGAGTGGGTCGCATCATTCCTGTTTTATTGGACGTGACTGTGGATAGTTCCATTGAAGAAGCTGCCCAAATTGTCGAGGACCACTTGAGCCGCTTGGATATCCCCCTTGCCGGACTTATTAACAATGCCGGAATCAGCGGCTCGGCGCCTATGGAAATTGTGAGCCAGGCGTACATGGAGAGCGTGTTTGCCGTCAACTACTATGGCCCGGTGAAGCTCACTCAACGCTTGCTTCCCATCCTTCGACGGCACCAGGGTCGGGTGATCAATGTCACCTCGGTCATGAGCTGGCTAATTGGCCCAGGGTATGGCACGTACTGCGCCAGCAAGGCCGCCCTTCACGCATCCAGCATGGCCTGGCGGTTTGAGCTCGCCAACTTTGGGGTGGCACTGTCGGTCGTGGAACCCGGAGCCACGCGGACACCCATTTGGGGCAAGCTTGAGCAGCAGCTTGTCAACCACCAGCGGCGCCTCCAAAATCTGGGCAGCGATCCCACACTCCTAGGGCTAGACCACCTTGAAGCGGAAGTCGATGATGGCACCAGCGAGTCCGCTCCTGCTGTGGGCGAGAGAGATGCTGGCAGCAGCACAGATAACGAGGGATCCAGCAGCTCCACGATGGAACCTAAGGGCTCGCTATCTGCCCCTTCAGTTGCAACACACCAGCTGTACAACCCAATGCTTCAGCGGATGCAGGACACGCAACACCTTGTTCCTATGCTCAGCTTTCCAACAGTGCACTGCGTGGATGCTGTAACACATGCTCTGACGTCTCGGTTCCCCAAGATAACGTATCATGTGGGGTGGGATACTCGCATCTTGAGCGCCGCCTACGCCATCGTGGGTGATGCCGTGGTTGAATGGGCGTACCGCGCCTTTTGCTTTAGCTAAATCACTGGACGATTTGCTGCTGTTGCTCTAGCGATTTCTATCCATGAGCATTGTGGCTGGCGTGTGTATTTCAGGCCCTCGAACACTGGTGATTCAAAGACAGTTATCATTGGGTCGTAGCAATCCTTGACAAACTGTCCACTAACAGAGGCAGGCTTCCACTGCTTTGACATTACCATGCGCGCATTCATATATACACCGGTAAGCATGCACTTTCGTTTGCATAGTACTAGCCACCTGCCATACTGTGCCAGTGGGCGTTCGCACCAACGGCTCGGTTTGACCCTACTGTGAATAAACCACCTGTACTTTGGCGTGCATTTTTGGCCTTCCACCAAAACACACACACCTCTGGTTCTCGTCATTTTAGCACTTTGCGACTACCTAATCATTCTGCTCAGAACGAAATGGTGTAGAAAACGATAGATGGCCTCGAAAGCTAGCATATACTCTAGGGCCATATCTTATGCGTGTGGCTCGCAGCTAATCGGCGTGTGCTACCGCGATGTGGTACAACAGCTGGCCCTGTTGTCTGCCTTGCTATTTGTGAGCCTAATGACGCTTTCTCGGCTGTAATGCTGAAAAAGCCAGAGCCTTGACCAATCAGCTATGCCATGGGTTGCTCGGCCACCTGTAGCAAGCATACCTCGGACAAGCATGGTAGATTTTGCCTCTCACGCACACGTATCCAGCAGCCTGGCCGTGTAGCGCTGACGGTTGGTAATCAAGGCCACCTCCTCTCGAGGCTATTGTACAAGAGCTGTGTTATCATGGCCACGGCTAACATTGTATCTTTACTCATAGGCTATTACACACGGCATGGGTGGGTGCGCATGCGCTGGTGCAACCTGAATGGATGCATGCCACTAGTAAAAGGACCATAAATGCAGCATTGGCATTAAACCTTTTGGAAAAAATCGCAGAGTCAGGGGTGAAAAAGCAGGCACCTGGAATTACCGCACTGCAATTGAGTGTAGCCGCTGTGCCACCAGCAAGCATGCTTGCGGGGCTCTGTTTGATTTCACACCCTAAAGAGCCTCGGCCTATTCGTCCACGACTGCAGCGCTGCAAGCCATACCATTGGGCCATCTGGCCAAGGGTTTCCTTTCCAACCCTCCCCCTAGACGTACGGTACGATGATAGCGACTCCGCTGAATATAAATGGGCTGCCAATTTACCTTAATGCGCCGCATTATTCTGGCCACGTTTAGTTCACTCTGCCCTGGCCGATGCTAAACATCCTTGGCACCGTTGCTGTGCTATATTTAACGCCATTCTTGGGTTCTGCTCCCACCTGGCTTTACTTTGTGAACGCAGGGAGCACGTTAGCTTTGGTCGCCTTGTCAACTGTGGTAGGTGCATGATTGATCAGCCGTCTCTGAGCGCTGAGCTTAGTTGTTCTATTTCATGCCCAATGGGCACATTGATGGTGGGCGTAGAAAGAGTTAGGGTTTACTATTTTAGCGCAACAGCAGAATAAAGTGTTCAATGATGAAAAAAATTGTGGTGAAAATAATGAACGCACAAGGATGGTGCACCCAACGTACAGCGATAAAAAAGTAACAAAGACAAAGAAATACAGAGGAGGCAAGGGTCAAACTGCACTGCTACTTCTGCCTCCCGCGATGGCCAGCAACTGGTGCTTGGGCAGTCATACCAAGCTTTATGCCCCATCAATGGTGACCCAGGCCCTGGCGTTCCCGACGCTTGACCACCTTCACCGGCTCTTTCATGCCCTGGCCACTGGCGCCAATGCTATCGCCTGGCTTCCATCCCATCTTGGAGAGCATCTTGTGGCCCTTGTTTTTGGTGTCAATCGGCTGGGCTGACGCACCGACCACTTGTGGCGCCATTTCGGGGAGGTGTTTACTAGACCTAACTCGGGTCTTGCCAAATGCGGGACCGCACGCACGGTTTCCTTCAAACGATGGCGGTTTAGGTTTGCGACGGTAGCTATTGCGCCCGTAGCCTGGAAGCGAGTAGCCGTCGAACATGTAACCATGTTGATTTAGCCAGGCAACTTCCTGCTCATAATCAAGCGTATCATCGAGCAGACCGGAGTAGACTGGGTTAAAAAGTCGCTGGCCATACGCTGAGACGGCACCTTTCTTCGCCCCAGAGGGACTTTTGCCCTTGGATGTCGTGGCTTTGGATGTGGCTGGTTTGCCCGCCTTTGCGGCTGGGATATTGTTGGAGCAAGGTCGCCCACCTGCTTTCTGAACAAAGGCATCCAGGCCAGCAGTGTTTTTAGGTATAGCTGTTGGTGGGATCTTCTCCATGGTGACGGTGTGCCTGGACCAACAAAGGTTGCCACCAGGGTACCCATCAGGAATGTAATTAGGAACGGAGATGAATTAGCCCACTGAAAGCATGTCCGCTCTGTTTCCCAGCATCCATCAGGCCTTATAAAAGTTAAACCAAGCACAGCTGACTGTTTTTTTACAGAGTACTTACGTCTGCCTGCTACCATGTCGGACTAGAACCTTTAGGTTGTAAAACTTGCTAAGCTCACAAAGGAACTTTGCATCGGCCTTGGTCAAACTGCTGTACATCACGGTATGCTTGGCCTTGTTGTTTACAAACTTGGCAATCTCGCGGTTGTACTTTGAGGAATCAATGGACATCAACTTGGTGCCCTCCTTGGTTTTGTAGTAGCGGGACCAGTTGGGGTTGAACTTTGATTCGTACCCAGTATGGTCCCGGGGTGTTGGTTTGCCCTTGGGCCCCTTTACTGGTGGTTTAACGAGCCCGCTTTGAATCATCTTGTTCAACTTTCTCTCTATGGCCTGCTGGCTTTTAGGGTGGCCTATTCCATATTGAAGATAACCGTGAAAGTCTTGTTTGTCCCACATACTGAGGCCGGATTCGTCGTCATGCTCGTCGTAGAGCATCCCGTCGTATAAGTAGTCATAAGAGTTGGTTAGGCGAGGGCCACTGCCGCAGCCTTTATGGTCGTCGTCCCTCCAAGGTTCCTGGATAGGGTCATCAACGCCCAGGAATTTTTCCAATACGTGGGGGGTGTCATAGAAGGCAAAATGGTCATACTTGTCCACGTCAAAATTGAAGGCACCAAAACCTTCGTCGTCATTCAGGTCCATATTCTCCATGTAATCGCGAATGGCGGCCGCTTCGTCGCTGTCCTCAGTGCTGGAGTAGTCCAAGGCCACGTCCGTGTGCGCCTTGGTGATCGACTTTGGTGGTTTGCGCTGGTTCTTGGCTTGGTTAGACCGCTTGCCCTTCACAGGTGCCTTTAGGTTAATAAAACCGCCCATGTCCGATTTGGCGGCACCTAGCTGCTCAATTTTTTCATCGGGTAGTGGTTTGAAAGTGAAGCTGCCCTCGTTTGGCGCCTCGGTCGAGGTGGCGGACATGGTGGGCGGCATTTGGTACAAGTTGCTGATATGGCCAAACTGGAATGGGGTGTTTGGTGCTTTACTACTCGGTGAGCGGTTGGGTGACAGAGCGTTGAAGTCAAATGTTGGTGGTAATTTGGATGCCGTCGTGCTGGGCTTTGCATCGACCACGCCGACTGCTGCAGAGATATCAGCGGGCGCTGCGTCCCCTTTGGTATCAAAGAAGAAGAGCGGTTGCTGTGGAGCAGACATGATGGAGTGCTGTGGTTGAATGACAGAAATGGCAGGTCAAGAAGAATACTGCGCACTGCATATGTACGCCAGGGGACGAGAGAAACTAGCCGTCGGTTGCAAAATAAATTGGAGAGCGCATTGGTTGCTGTGGCAAGAGCCGCGCAGCTGGCCCTGTTACTTGTTTTTACGGACCTTTTTTTCCGCGTTCCAAGCGGTCAGTTTGACGGCCAGCGACCTAAACCGTCACGTGGACTGGTCCGAGCGCTGCTGTTGGCGATACCAATGGCACCAGTGGCAAAGCCCATGCGCCCCGCAAGTCGTTTGCTTGAGCCCCGTAAACCGCCAATTAGCCCAGCATGGCATGCCTTACCCCTGTGAGGATGGCATTCCTCGAGCCACCCATCGCATTTCCTCTCCACTCCTGGACCTGCTGTTTTTTCAGGGTAAGGGGAGGGGGTAAAGCTGTGATACCCATGGCCCCTGTTGAATCACTGACCCTCAAGGAGTGCTTTTGGCATGGCAGAATACCGCACCAAAATGAGTGTGGGGTAGAGGACCAGAGAATCTCATGGCCGAGGCAAGTCTCACTACCCGAGTGACTGGTAGGTTTCAGCGATCCATTGTGGGGCTGGCAATAGCAGTCCCCCGCGGTCCATTGCATTGGTTACAGAGATGTGTGTGCGATGCTATGGGCTGTTTTTGGCGGTTTTACCTAAATCCCAGCTATTTTTTGCCTTGCCCTGTTTCTCGGCTGGGCAATAGCCACATAGGCTTGTTTGTCATGGGCCTGATTGCCATCACAGCACTGGACAGGGCCATTGCGTACGTCACAGGCTAATTTAAGGTGGGAGTAACAGGCCATGAATAGACTTGCTGGCTGGTGGCGGCATTCACAGCGGAAAATAGACCGCCTATGGTAGGCACTTACGAAGTTACACGCGCATGAGTGAACGCGTCCTATACCTGCACCCTTCTTTCTGTTCCAATATATATTCTTCCGTTTGGTGGTACGGCTGGCAGCATACAGGCCGGGGCCTCAGTGGTGAAGCCGTACTTTCTTCGGCCATTTTCTGCTTAGTCACGGCCATACTATTCACCAGCAAGCCGTAACCAGCGCTACCCCAGGGCGTGTTGGCATTGCAGCCAATTTTCGCCGGCGTTTGTCATCACCCCTTATGACCTTGGCCACGACGTCAGCCTCGACCAAGGCCCACAACGACCTCGCCAGACCCTACTTGCCCTCCCCCATTCTTTAGCACCTGCTGGTTACGTTTCGTTCACCATTAGACTCCTTCTCGGGCGTTTTGGTTGGAAGGTTTTTGTTCTGCTGACTATATTATCTACCGTCTCGGCACATTTCTCCACAGAACGCATAGTTCCAAGCCATGGGGACCATCGCCGATTACCAGTACGCGGCGGGCCAGGCCATGGACGAAGACCTGTATTGCTCTATTTGCCACGACGTCTTTAATCGTGTATGCAAGACCAGTCGGTGCGGCCACCTATTCTGCCATGCGTGCATTCGAGCAGCCGTGGCTCGCAACCCGTCCTGTCCCATGTGCCGTGCCCCGCTGCGCGAAAGCGAGCTAGTGGCTGCACCCCAGGTGCAAGACAAGCTGGACGCTCTGCTCGTGCACTGCTCTTATCGCAGCCCAGAGCCTCGCACCTCACCTGCCCTGCCCGGTCCCACCACCCAAGCGGCACCGGTGTCAGCTGCCTCGCCAGAGCCACGGTGTGCCTGGGTTGGCCCGCGGCACGCTCTCCGGAACCATTTGGACCGCAGTTGCCAGTGGGTGCCCGTGTGGTGCAACGAACACGAATACCACCCAGACTGCCCAGACTTTTTTCCTCGCAAAGACATTCATGCCCATCGGGCCCGCTGTCGGTTCAAAATGGTCGGATGCCAACTACACTGCCCCGCCAAGTTTTATCGAATTAGTCAGATGCAAGTAAGTACATGCCCCAGGGGTAAGCGCATACCGCATCGTGGCATTTGGCCGTTGCTAATGGTGTCCTTAGAATAGCTATACCGATACAATAGCAGCATCGGATGCCTTTCTTGGCACCGTGCTTCTCTGCGAGAGTCGCCAGAAATTTCCCTACATTAATTATATGAGATGGGGGAGGTTTTTGCCCGGCAGCAATGCATGAAGCGCAATGACCAAACAAATTCATATCCCTGGTCCAAGGGGAAGGAGGGATGGAAAATGTGGCATGCCTATTGTAATAGGGGTATGGTGCAGTCTTACCCTTGCCTCAATCCATATCCAGGAAGAATGCATAGGAGAAGCACGCCCAAGTGAACTAATTCATACGCCCATGGGTATCGTTGCATCCCGTTGGTTTTATGATGTTTATTGGCTTAAACGGTAGATGCACTGTGCCCAAGAGTGCATGCACCGCGCTGTGGTTTGCCCCAGATGCCGCCAGAAGCATACGTTTGCAGATACCCACCAGCACGAGACCGTATGCCCTCGGTTCATTGTCTCTTGCCCACACCACGCCATCCTTGGAAGCTACGGGGGTTGCCCACAGACGTTTCAGCGCTGCCAACTAGCCCAGCACCTCGAGACCTGCCGGTACGACAGCGCCAAAGATATTATCACTGGCCTACGCACCCATATTTTGCACCTGGAACGCAACCTAAGTGAAGTCCAGGGAGCGTTGCGGTCTGACCTGCAACGCCTATCAACTCTCAAGGTGTACGCCAGTGATATGGAGTCTGGAGTTCATCTCGACCGGGTGCTCCGGTTCAACCCCGCCATCCGCCAGCTGCAGGCCCACGCCTTTGAGCCCAGCTCGGCGTGGCAGCAACTCACTGAGCTCTTGCAACACAACGACTCCATCACCCATCTGTACCTGGACCACAGCGTGGTGGAACGAACAGGTGCTGTGCTCTTGGCCAAGGCGCTTCGTACCAATACCACCCTCCATACGCTTTCAGTGGCTGATAACCGAATTGGCGATCAGGGCCTGGAGTTTCTGGCCAAAGCCTTAGAAGTCAACTCCACTATCCGGGTGATCAATTTAGCCCACAATGGCATCACGGACCGCGGCGTTGAGCACTTGGCTCGCTCCTTCATGTACAATACCTCGCTTACCACCCTTGACCTATCGTCCAATCAGATCAAACACCGGGGAATGGAGGCTCTCACCAAAGCCATGGAGCGACGCATTGTGGCATGGCAGCAAGCGTCATCCACGTCGTCACCTTTGGCCGAGCTGGTTCCATCGGACGATGCGCCGTTACTACCACATGGCTTGGCGTATGGTTCTGACAACGATGATAGGATACCCATACTGCTCCCGCCCCCACTGCACTTTGAGTCCTTGGCCTTGCAGTCACCGGTAAGACTGGCCACGTCAGCCTCGTCTCGGTGCCCCTCACCGGGGCTACGCCCTTTGGCTGGGTTAGGGCATGCATCGTTCCAACGCTCGGCCACTGACAATGATGACTCTGACGATGATCGCGTCCTAGCATCCTCATTAATGGGGCATGCAGCTGTTGGGGGATCCACTGCCTTGTCGACGGACCACATTGGGACCCGGCCTTCTGCCACCACCAACCTAAACTCGGCACCTGGCCCCCCTACACCATCGAGACGCCGTCGCCACCGTGGCCCACCTGAACCACTGATCATATTTGATGAGGCGTCACTTGCTCGCCAGGTGGGTCCTGGTGTCCGCTCAAACCAATTGCGTGCGCGCTCTGTGGAACCCCAGAAACCTTCGGAAGAGCCATTAAGGCTTTGCCATTTGGATCTGACGAGCAATGATTTGGGAGGACGGGGAGCGGAGTGCCTGGCGCAACTACTCAAAATGCCCGCCTGCCCACTAGAGGTGCTATACCTTGGTCGCACCAAGGTTGGGGCCCGAGGTGCTGAAGATCTGGTGCATGCAGCAGAGTGCAACCTCCATCTCCAAGTACTTGTTCTGGCATCGAACCATGTTCCCTTCGATCTGGCAACGCAATTGCATAGGCTGGCGACGAAAACGCGGCCCACACTGCTTTTAGACTTGGGTTACGGCATAGCTCATCCAGGCCCTGCCAGCCACAACTTGCCCCCAGAGCTGTACCCAAGACGCCGCTGCTCTAAAGGTAGTGAGGCCATCATGCAGCTCACCGACTCCATGCCAAGCAACCGTGCCACAACAGCACCAGCGGCCAATGGTGACCCGCAAATCCCCAATAGAACCCTATCACCCCAGGTGTGCCAGATCCCTGATACGCGTGAGATCGTACGGCAACTGGAAAATAAGCAGTGGTTGGATCCCCTACCCCGTGTTGGATCACGCCTGGGACTACCTGGGGTGAATCGGTTGATGAACGCCAACAATGCCAGGCAAGCCACCCAGGGCACTACGTTACGTGGGCAACCTCCTATACCCGGCACCCTCGTTACAGCATCCGATTCATGCTGCGAATCTTCCTTTCCTCCCATCAGTCCCGTTTCCCCGTCGACCGCCACCAATCACGGCGTGACTGCGCCCAACTCTGGCAACCATAGCACCATACCTGACCCGGTTCCCCTTTCGACATCGCAATCGCTCTGGCCGCCTTCCTCACCATTGCTGGCTACTGGCGAGCACTCAACCAGCCCCCCGTCACCATCGCTGACCCGGAGACCCATTTCACGCTGTGAGAGCAAACGGCTACAACAGTCGCTCAACATTCCCGCGTCCGCCAGCCAAGGTGTCCTGGTTCTCAATGTGCGAGGTGGTTCCAGTGACCACCACAACAGCCCACCTGTATCCCCCCGACCCAGCCGTAGCCCCCTGTTTGCCACATCGGCATCCCTTTCACCTTCCAGCCAATTGCTATCACCCAGCCGGCCGGCCTCCCCGCAACTAGTGGCATCGTTTACCAGTTCACCAAGAACGTTATCGCCACTAGCCGCAGCACCTAGTAAGCAACACCTCTCTTTGTTGCATGCTCCGTACGTTGACACGTCGCCCGAGGCCTCGAAGCGAACCTGATTTTGCCGCAGATTCCCCTACATTTGCTATGTATATATAACATCGGTGGTTTTGGCCATTGACGACCGTTGAGGTACTCTCCTCAGGGTTACATGTTTCAACTTCGGTAGCAAGTCATCGTGATCCCTACCATAATCTGTACCAAGCAAATAGTGTTCTAGCCACAGCAGCCTCGGTTCAATGGTACACTTTTCGGTTGCACGGCACATGCGTACAGAGTTAACAAACACCTGTGTTTTATAGTTGGTTTTATCGGTACAGCGCACATAGCCAATAAATCAATGTTGCATATGCCCTCAATTGATGACCCGCAAAACCTTGATTGCTTGTTCGTACACCGAAAACACGATCCCTCCCGAAAACATGAGCCGAGAAAGACGCGGGGTGGCACCACGCCAAAACGCCGTGATACCTTCTTCGTGAAAGACGCGCCAGATGCAGTGGAAGGAGTTGCGATAGAGGGACTTGGCATTGACGCTTTGCATCTTGGTCTTGAGCACGTCGATGGGCATCGTTGCGTACACGGTGATAGTTCCCGCGACCATCCCTATCAAGAAGGTGGTGGTCCAGGGCAGCGTGACGACCTTGGCCTGGCCTGTGACAGGGTCGATGGCGACAGCATCTTGCTCATAGTTGTAGCGGATGATCTGCTGTTTCAAAAAGTTGTAAGCAGAGAACCGGACAGCAGCGTTAGCCCCTTGCCTGAGCATGACAGGAAACAGGCCACTGTAGATGCCAGCAACGCCATGCTGCCGGACGATGTTGGTGACCCCGTGCACCAGCCCGCGGTATTGTGGTTTAACCGAGTTTTGGTCCTGAATCAGCTTGGTTTTGATGGCCTCGGTGGGCGTGACCACCAAAACTGCTTCAGTCATGCCCGCTGCTAGACCGGCCATCAGCGACCGCATGCCCTTGACTTGGCCCTGATCGTCGGCCAACTTGGCTTTAAAGTAGTCGTACGACAAAAAGCGGACCCCAGCCTTGGAAGCAGTCCCAATAATCATGGCCGACAGACCGCGATAGAGCGCTGAAACGCCCTGGTGTCGCACTGTTTTTACCACGCAGTCGACGGGACCCGTAAAGACCAGTCGGGATTGGGCAGCATTGACCGCTCCACCAGGCTTGATTGCGCCCTGCAACTGCATTTGTGTCTTGACATATTCGGTGGGGTATGTCAGGGTCGCCTCAACGGCTCCTGCGAGTGCACCTGCTAACAGCGAATTGAGTGGCTTTTCCTGGGCCTTGCCCGTCGTTGTTGCGCCCATGGTCACACGTCCCGCAGGTGGCTAATTTGGCAAACTTGAATCCCACACACACACACACACACACACACGCTGGAGTGGTCAGGTCAGCAGGGCAACGAATGGGTGCAGACAAAAAGAAAACAGCAATAAGCAGCAACAGACGCATTTGGTGGCAGCATCGCTGGGTTTAGAGTCTGAGCTTTTTTGCCAAGTGAGTCACACGCCATAGCTGCTTGAGGGCGGGAGTCAAGTGGGCCAAACCTCACCGACAAGGTGCATGGCAAACTGAAGCCGACCCGCGTGGGAGTATCATGGGGTGCAGAGTCAAGGTGAGAAGTTACCCTGTATCGTGGTTTGGCTTTACCCAGCCGAATACTTTGCATTAACAGTGGGTTAGTGCAATCCCTGCTGCTTCGATTTAGCTGAGGGTGTCAAGCCTAAGTGTATTGCGTATCACACTTAAACAGCAGTGCACGCGTTGCTACTTTGATAGACTTAATGCCGCAGTGCTCGCATGTCACACCGAATTTATTTCTTGGGCGTCGTATAAATAGGATACAAGTGACATAGGTCGTCACCTAAATCAGTTTAGACACAAGAGAAAGTAAGCAGAAATTTGTTCTGCTGCCTCATCCCTTTGCCCTAATATATAATGAGAGCCAAGCTACAAGGATTGCACGGGCCAAGCTCGCTTCATATCCCAGCATTTTCGGCGCCAGGCAGCTGCAAACTCTTGCGGGCCAAAAAGCATAGCTGCTCCATAAATTTCATATGCTGCTCGATGGCTCGTTCAGTTTGTTGCTCTCTCACCCAGTTCACTCACCACAGCTTGATACAGTTTCATAGCCAGTGGTGGTAGTGGATAAATAACAAACTTGGCAGTGCGGCCTAGTGTGTTGGATTGGCTGTAGGTTCTTTGACCGTCTGTATAGGCTATAGCTTGTTAAGTCTATTGTTGGGAAGCAAACCAACAGACGCTGGTATATGCCCTTACCACCTGTTATCAGTCCTGGTTCTGCTGGTCTGTAAGTGAACAGTGCAGCCATGAGCACCAACGCCCTCCTTCCCTCGTGCTACTATGAATTGCATCTGCAGAGCGATGCCCTCGCTCGCGCGCTTTCTTTTCTCCATGCCGACCACTCCCTGGCCAGTCGTGGCTGTTCATGGATTAAATGGCTTTCTAATCGCGCCAACTGTGGTGTAGTACACACCTGAGCTGGTGGCAGAGGAACGAAAAAAGGGTGACAAAAGCGCCCCATGCAACAGCCTTTGAAGTGGTTGGGGACTCCAATTGTATGATTATTGGCCTAGCAGTATGGTTGTGGATGCCATGCTCCATGATCAAAAGCTGTGTTACGCTTGTGCATCCAACGGCTGCTGTTAAGTAGGCAGCAAAATTGCAACGATGGCTACAGTCACTGTTGCACCACAACTCTGGTGCAAGGCGAGCTTGTCTTTCCGACCTTTTCGCCTTTCTCGACAGCGCCCTGCATGACGAGAGACAGGGGCTTTTCTGTTCATGCCTTGCTGCTGCTGGGCGCAGACGTTTATATATAGTCACCCAGCAGATCTCTTTTGCTGCACTCTCTT
>JANBQA010000431.1:0-15172 GCA_027576955.1 Dimargaris xerosporica
AACCACCACCGGCCTTACACCCGCTAACCAGCACGTGGGTTGGTCTGTTTGACTAAGCCAGCCTGTTGCAGGCCTGGTTGCTCGACCCTATAGTTTTGGTTTAATAGTTTTTTTGCGCAAGCACAGGCAACGGCGACGACCTGCGTTTCTGGTCGCGTGTATACGGGAGTAGCTGCAGTGTAGGTGCGGGCCACTTGCAGACTGTTGCGTTCCTCGCCTGCCGTTGCATAGGCTGCTTCGACACCTCGGCGGCGCAAGGGCAGAAGAATCCAATGCCCCACTTGCCCTGATGGCCAACCCCACCTCTGTGCAACCATGCGTGGGCGTGAGCAGTCGGAGTTTTAAACCCTGGCGCTACCTGGCCTTTGGCGGCTGGGTGGTGCTGGTGTCGCTTACCGTAGTTCTATGGACGGCCACAGCGGTCCACGCCGCCACCCCAACTGACGACGCCCTGTCGTACCCACAGGCCCGGCGAGCCGTGCTGACTCTATCGCCCACCAGCACGCGCGATACAACCGAAGCGTCGTCCAGCGACGATAGTGACACAAACCACCCTTTGCTGAGTGGCAAGGTCCGCTCTACCAAAACCGTAACCTCGGTTGCCACAGTCGACGCCAGCAATGGTCCCATTGCTCCTCGAGCTCGGCATCGCGCCGTAGTAGTCAACCACTGGCTGTACGTGATGGGTGGCTGCATTGCTGCATCCAACGACAAGTGTGCCTACGTGGACGACTTTATCGCACTCAACTTGGACCCTGATTCCACCTCTACCGTGAGTGCGCGCAGCCCGTCATGGCAGACACTGGCTCGGACTAATGATGCTAGCCACTTACCACGCATCTATGGACACTCGATGGAAATTGTGGCCAAACCCGCCGACCAGACAATCATCGTGGTAGTTGGCGGCATCGTCAGCGGTTCGTCAGCGACATCTCCACCCAAGTCGTCTTCATCGTCCAAGTCCAGCACCCGAGCCACGGCTACTCGCTCGTCCACATCTGCCGCTCCTACAGCTTCAGCCGCAGACGGCGGCGCAGAGCCAGAGGAAGAAAGTAATGGTGGTCCGTCTCCGTTTGGTCAGAACAACCACAAACGGTCGTGGCATCCCTCGCTTTTGCCATGGCCCTCAACCCTCCACCGCCGTGACAGCCTTTCTAGTCGCACATCCACCATTGATACCACCATCCAGGCGTACCGGTGGCATGGCGATCAACTCGATTCTTGGGAGGCGGTGGGCTCGCCAAATTCCTCGGTTAACCTCAAGAACTCTGCTCGAACTAGCCATGCCTCGGTGTGGGTGCCATCGCTGAACAAGGTGCTGATACACGGTGGGCAGATGGTGGACGATAGCGGCAACGGCACCATACGCAATGACTTGCTCTTGTTGGACACCAGTGGCTGGCAGTGGACGGCACCGTCGAGCAGAGGGGCCCCATTTCGCCAACAGCATGTGGCTTTGATGCTCAACGCCACTCACCTCGTGCTGGTGGGTGGCATGGACCGCCAGGGGCTGGCATCGATGGATGCGCTACCATTGCTCGATGTCAAGACCATGGCATGGTCCACCTTGGCCGTTGACGGTGCCAGCCCCGCCCGCCGTCGGCTGCATTCCGCCGTGATGGTCAAGGACCAAATCGTCGTCTATGGCGGAGCCAATGCTGATATCCAGGAGATCTACGGCGATGTGGCGGTCTTGACCAAGCGCACCGAAAACGGTGCAGACTCTGCTTGGCACTGGAAGTCTGTTTCCCCGACTAATGCTCCGGCTGGTCGCCTGGGGCACGCAGCAGTGGTGGTGGGCAGCCATATGCTGATTACCTTTGGCCTTACCGAGTCCCTGCTGCCTCAAGCTCGGTCGCTGCAACGGCGGGATGCGTCAGACGCCTCGACATCGTTGGCCATTTTGGACACCACAACCTGGAACTTTGTGGCATCGTTTGATCCCCAGGAGGCGTTGAATTCAAGCGACAACTCTGGTGACGGTCTTCCCCCAGGAGCCATTATCGGCATCGTTGCCACCGTGCTTGTCGGTTTAATCCTGCTTCTAGCCATTGCCTGGCGCTATGGCCTTAAAAAAAGGTACCAGCGCAACCGCCGTCGGATCCAGACCCGTGGGTCGCCAGGCTCTCCCTACGATTCCAGCTCCACTCGGTTAGCCCATGGCGTCTGGAATGACAAATCGGGCCATTATCCTCCATCGTTGGGCACTAGCCCTACCAGTGCTAGCCCCCACAGCCGCGACGTGAACTCGCCGCATGATTCGGGCCATGGTCACTCGCACCGCTCACGCAAACGGACGTCGGTGGTCAGTCCCCACTTATCCTCCTGGGATTCGGATGATGGCTTCCTTCATGAAAAAATCCACCTCGACAAACCGGTGACCAATATCCATTATCACCCACCCGCTTTGCCCCGTGCCACACCACCTTTGACCATCGACACGGCCATGCGCGCCCAAACCCAGCCCACAGCAAATGGCAGTACCGTGCGCATCTGCTTGCCTCCCGGAACCCAGCCCAAGACGCCTACCGTGGACCCTATACGTGGCAAGGTCGAGTCACTATATATGGTAGAGTCCTTTCACGACGAAGGCGGCCTGGATGACGACCCTCCGCCCACGGCAGTGGAACCCACGCCCCTGACACGACCATCAGCAGTGTCTCCCCAGCGTCGACCATTAAACAGTTCACCGCCCCAGCGGTCGCCTCCGTCCCCGACTCTGTTGGACAGCTCCAAATCGCCCACCCTGCCTCAATTGCCCTTTGGTCGATCGTCGCGCACTCTATCCATCTACAACGTGTTCCCCTGGTTGCCTCGTAATCGAAGCTCTTTGGCGGACCCGGCGGACTTGGCAACAGCAGCCGACTCTTCCAGTACTGAGCGGCATGATTCGAACATATTTCGGCGGTATTCGACGTTCAAGCGGCGTACCAAGCCCACCAATCCCATGGCAGGAACGGTGTTTGATCTCGACTGGGTAACATATCCTTTAGAAGCACCTTCCATGACCGCCGCTGTGCGACGATCCCATACGTCCCGTGCGGCGCTGGGCTCGATGGCTGGTGCCCCGTCCCGACCAGGGTTAGCAGCTGGCAGTGGCCAAAGGCAATCGCAGTCACCAGAGCCCGTGGCATCGTCTCTGCGCGCACGTCAGTCCGCCATTGAGCCTGGTAGTGGTGGTGGGTTTGAGTCATGGGCCCAACAGATGGCGCAGAATATGAACACCAGCCGAGCATCCATCGACACCGTCAACCACATCTATCCGGCGTTGCCAGCATTATCACCACTGTCACCGTCGTACCAACAAGCCACTGCTCTGTACGATCAGGCCACGTCCATGGGCGTGCGTGCAGACATTGTGCACCCCAACGCGTACGCTGGTCCGGCCAACCTTTCTCGCCAAAGCCGGTTTGAAGACCTGGTAGCTTCGACACCACCGTTGGCGCCAACGCACCACGAGAATAGAACCAAGGAAGCAGATGCCAAGCCACAGAACCCTGTCGTCAATGCCGTGACTGGTCTGCCTACTCGAAACAGCGCCGAATTAAGCCGGGAGGCGCAGCGCTACCACAACCCGCTGACCATGCTTCGAACCCAATCCAAGGGCTCGGGGACAGAGTGCACCGCATGGCAATCGGAAACTGGGCAAGCACGTAAAAGTGCGTTTGTAGTGACCAACCCCGATCTCGATGCACAGCTCTAGCGTGATGCTCGTTATATTCTTTGATACATCGGCCTGCTTTTTTAATCATTAATTGGCAATAGGGACTATTGGCATGGCAAGTGGTGAGAACAATGGGGTTTTATCATGATATTCCATGACCAAGTTTCTGTTCTTGTTTTGCATCCACTTGTTTTTTGTTTGATGTCTACTTGATGCCTCACTTGCGCATTCAAGGGCTCACATGTTTTTGTCAGCCATAAACATTCTTTGTGTATCATTATCACTTTGTGTATGTGTATATGTGTGTTTCTTTCCCAATCTCGCATTGACAGGTAATTTTAGCTGTAATTGCTGTCGTTGTTTTTATTTTGGGTTCAGTATGATACATCTTGGTGCGACTGTGTGCGTTGCTGCATCGAGGTAGTTTCCCATGACGTGTAGTCTGCGCAGCGTGCATACAAGTTGTTTTGGTGCACAGGCCAGCAAACAACCACCGCCATGATACGGAGCCATTAAGATTAGGCCTGTAGGTAGGTGCGGACATCCTATAGGGCAGTCTTTTTTGGTCTGAACAGGAAAGTTGCCGCACACTCGTTGGCGAACTTTGTGGTGGGGAAGGTTGGGCATTCGACCAAGTTCAGAGAGTGATGGGCATCGCAGCTACCTAGGAGAGCTAAAAAAGTGCAGGTGTGCTGGAGATTTATTTTTTATGTTTTTCTGGACGCAAAGCGAGGCCGAGTTTCAAAATAACCCTACCAAGCAAGGGGTGATGAACACAGCCGTTGTGTCGAAACGCTGCACTGGATGTTCTATATGGAAGCATCGAGGATAGCATTGTCCATAAAGTCTTGGCATTGGTACTCCTGCACAAAGTGACAGGGTCGAGGCGGGTTGTCGTGTAGGTTGACAAGTCTGCAATAACCGTGTGGACGTTTTGGTGGTCAAACAATGGCAGGCCAGACAAAATGATGGCACTTTGCAAAAAGGCCGATTGTTGCACCAACCGCGGCTGGCAAGCATAGTCGCCAGCGAGGGCCTTGCGAGTGGAGTGGGAGCATCACGACAGATGGCACTTGACATTGGTAGTCGGCCTTTTGAGTCCGCCTGTGTGCCTTTTGGGCATTGCAGCGCTGTCCGCTTCGCAACGATGGCCCCGAGCTTCTCGTCACCAAGAGCACCACTAAACAGGCAGTCCGAATTAATGCCGTTGCTCGGGGCCTGGCTGGGTGCTGGTGAACTAGGACGTGCGGGAAGAGGAAAAAAAGCCACCGCGCAGCTGCTGCCGTCATACTGGGCAGTCGAGTGCCCATTTCTGCCCCTCTTTGATGATATTTTTTTCTCTTTTTCATTTATTCGCGCGCGCCCTCCTCGCAGAGGTTGAGCAACTGGAGTGGCTGGTAGCGGCCAACGTGTAGCCTGGGCTGGTGGGTGCGTTTAGGCCACCGATTTGTATATTTTTATAGGGCCCACGGGTCGCCAGGCGACTCCATTGTCAGCACCCGTCCGCGCCCGGTTTAGCTCTTTCTATTCTGCCCTGGCCTGATCAAGCCAAAGTCTGTGGGTGTATTGTTTGCACCAAAGCCCCTTTATCGCCCAGCGCTGGCAAGCCTTGCGGCAATTGTTGCGCTTCTCCCAGTGGTTGTATGCACCATTAACCCCGACTAGCCCTTGCCTGTTGCATGCATTCCTGTTCTGCTTGTTGGGATTGGTGCTCCGCACTTTTTTTATTTTGGTTTTGTCAACTTGCCATGCCCGCGTGAAAACGAATTTCTTTGACGACCTGCCAGCAACGCTGTTCGCATCGTCGGTGTGCGCGGGACCTGTGGCCTTGTTTGTCAGCTGGATGTTTTCTTTTGCGCCGCTAATTGTTGTCGTTTAGAGCCGTAGGGTGATAGCTTTGCCAGGGTCTGCTAGCGCCCAGAGCACACGCCCATTTGCCACTCCGCTAGTTCGCTTCCTCTTTTCTTTTTATTTTTTTTCGTCTCTTCTTTTAGCCTAATCCCTAGCGTGCCTGGCCCCTCTAAGCTCCGACTGAGGCAGTGTTCGGCTCGCTCCGGCTCTTTCTTTCGTTTAGCGCTGGCCCCATCGCTGTGCACAGAGTTAAAAACAACGAGCCCCTTTAGCCCTTCCAGAAGGCTGCACGCCAGCCTTTAGTTGTGCTCACCGTGGATCCCTCTGACCGTAACCAGTGGTACGGGGCGTACGACTCCCCGTCCAGTGGGGGACGGCGGTACCTGCGCGACGACGTCAATCTCATCGATATATCTCCGACCCAGCGCCCGTTTAATCCGCACTCGCCCTTTCCTGACCCACAGTCGCCCAGCGCTCAACCCACCCACCTGGTCCCTACGGCGTCGCTCGAACGCCATCATCTGCGACCCATGCCCCAGGAAACTTACAGCCCCATCGAGATGGACTTTGCCTCCTCCAATGAGGCGTACCAGAACATGGGTAATGTGCGCCAGGGCGCGCGGCTCAACGACCACGACTTCCCACCACCGCTCTACCAGAATTCCCGCGCCGTCGACAGCGCTCGCACATTTGACTCCGCCACCGACCCATACAAGCAGGACCCTGACACAACCCTTACCGGCACATCCCCTAATCCCATCTCCCCCATTGACGGCCACGAGTCCCACCCCCTCGACCAGTCCCATGCTCGTCGTGGCTCCAAGATGGCCGGGCTCCGCGCCCGCGTCTTTAAGAAGCAGGACCAGGGCGAGCCATACCGGGTCATCCATATCAACAACGCTGCCATGAATGCCCCCAGCAAGTTTGTGCACAACCGCATATCCACGGCCAAGTACAACGTGATTACGTTTCTTCCAAAGTTCCTGCTGGAGCAGTTTTCCAAGTACGCCAACATCTTCTTTTTGTTCACGTCCTGTATCCAGCAGATTGACGGGGTGTCGCCTACCTCGCGGTTTACCACCTTAGGCCCGCTGCTGGTGGTCTTGTTTGTCACAGCTTTCAAAGAACTGATGGAGGACCTCAAGCGGCACCGGTCGGACTCGGAGGTCAACAACCGACTCTGCAAAGTGCTGGAGGGCACGGCATTTGTTGAAAAGCCCTGGCATGCCATCAAGGTGGGCAACATTGTGCGCATCGAAAGTGGCCAAGGGTTTCCTGCTGATCTGGTTCTGCTGAGCTCCAGCGAACCGGAGAGCATGTGCTACATTGAGACCAGCAACCTGGACGGAGAAACCAACCTCAAGGTGAAGCAAGCGCGTCCCGAAACGGCCAAGATGCTCACTCCCAGCGACATTGCCGCTCTCTCGGGGTACATCAAATCGGAGAATCCCAACGACAACCTCTACACGTATGAAGGCACCCTTGTCGCGCATGACGGCCCCTTGGGTGGCAAGGAGCTGTCCTTGGACCCAACGCAGGTGCTGTTGCGTGGCGCCGTGTTGCGCAACACCAACTGGATTTATGGCGTCGTGGTCTTTACGGGGCATGAGACCAAGCTACTGCGCAACGCAAGCGCCACGCCTATCAAGCGAACCAGTATTGAAAAGTACACCAACGTGCAAATCATCTTTTTGTTTTGCATCCTCATTTCGTTGGCCGTGGCCTGCGCCCTAGGAAACGCCATCATGGAGTCGCGTGATTTCAACCAGTACTGGTACCTGTCAATACAGCGGTCGGAGATCTGGAAGAACTTTGGCCTCAACATCCTCACGTTTATTATTCTGTACAATAACCTGATTCCCATCAGTTTGATTGTGACCATGGAGATTGTCAAGTTTCAGCAGTCGGCGCTAATCAACGCAGACCTCGACATGTACTCGGAGGACACTGACACTCCGGCACTGTGCCGCACCAGCTCGTTGGTGGAGGACTTGGGGCAAATCGAGTACATCTTTTCCGACAAGACTGGCACGCTGACGTGCAACGTCATGGAGTTTCGCCAGTGCACGATTGCTGGGATCCAGTACGCAGACGTCGTGGAGGCGGGCAAGCGCGCACGGATCGTGGACGGCCAGCCCGTGGGTCAGTACGATTTTAACCAAATGCGCCAGCACCTGCTCAGCGATACCCACGGCACCAAGGACATTATCCACCAATTTGTGGCATTGTTGGCCACCTGCCATACCGTCATTCCTGAGCGGTCGGACGAAAAGCCCGACCAGGTCGAATACCAAGCGTCGTCCCCCGACGAAGGTGCACTGGTCAAGGGCGCGTCGCAGCTCGGCTACGTGTTTCACACGCGCAAGCCGCGATCGATTGCCGTGGACATTCTCGGGCAAACGGTGGAGTACGAGGTGCTCAACATCAACGAGTTCAACTCGACACGCAAGCGCATGAGCGCTCTGCTGCGTTGCCCCGATGGCAAAGTGCGGCTGTACTGCAAAGGAGCAGACACGGTCATTATGGAGCGGCTGGGTGAGGATAACCCATATGCGCAGGCCACATTTGCCCAGCTCGAGGACTATGCCACCGAAGGCTTGCGGACGCTATGCATTGCCATGCGCGAGATCCCTGACCACGAATATGACACTTGGTCACAAATCTACGACAAAGCGTCCACTACCCTGACCAACCGGGCCGAGGAGCTGGACAAGGCTGCCGAACTGATTGAAAAGGACCTCTTTCTGCTGGGCGCCACGGCCATCGAGGACAAGCTGCAAGAGGGCGTGCCGGCGACTATCTTCACCCTAGCTCAGGCGGGCATCAAGATCTGGGTCCTGACGGGCGATCGGCAGGAAACCGCCATCAACATTGGGTACAGCTGCAAGTTGATCCAGGAGGATTACTCCTTGCTCATCTGCAACGAGCAATCCCACTGGGCCGCGCAGGACTTTCTGGAGAAAAAGTTGCAAGCCGTCAAGGAAAGCCGCAGCGCCAACGTGGAGCTGGAAAATTTGGCGTTGATTATTGATGGCAAGACCCTCGAGTTTGCCCTGCAACCCGACTTGGAGATGGTCTTTTTGGAGTTGGCCACCATGTGCAAGGCCGTCGTATGCTGCCGCGTGTCGCCGCTGCAAAAGGCGTTGGTGGTCAAGCTGGTGAAGCGAAAGCTCAAGGCCATTTTGCTGGCCATTGGGGATGGGGCCAACGATGTGTCGATGATCCAAGCGGCGCACGTGGGCGTGGGTATCAACGGCATGGAAGGGCTGCAGGCAGCTCGGTCGGCAGATTTTGCCATCTCCCAATTTCGGTTCCTGCGCAAGCTGCTGCTGGTGCATGGCGCGTGGAGCTACCATCGGCTCAGTAAGCTGATCCTCTACTCGTTTTACAAGAACATCACGCTGTACATGACCCAGTTTTGGTTTGCCATCTTCAACTCGTTTTCCGGCCACACCATCTACGAATCGTGGTCGATTACCCTCTTTAGCGTCATCTTTGCAGTCATGCCCCCGTTTGCTATTGGTGTCTTTGACCAATTTCTTGGCGCGCGCATGCTCGACCGGTACCCCGAGATGTACAAGATTGGGCAGAACAAGGAATCGTTCAACGTTCGCACCTTTTGGGGGTCGACCATCAACGCCTTTTTCCACTCGCTTATCCTGTTCTTTGGCTGCTTTGCCGCGTACCAGGCCGAGTGGCTGCTGCCCAATGGCTACACGTCGAGCCAGTGGGTGATGGGCACCACATTGTACACGGCTGTCCTTGGCACGGTGCTGCTCAAAGCGTCATTGCTCACCAGCACCTGGACCAAGTACACGTTTATCGCCATTCCGGGCTCGTTGGTGCTGTGGCTGGTCTTTATACCCATTTACTCATCCGTGGCGCCCCGGGCGGGGGTATCCGAAGAGTACCGAGGAGTATTGCCGCGCACCTATGCGACTCCGGGCTTTTGGCTTGTTATTGTCATTTTGCCCGTCATTGCAGTGCTCAAGGATTACGTGTGGAAGTACTCCAAGCGCATGTATTTCACCCGTGGCTACCACATTGTGCAAGAGATCCAAAAGTTCAACATTCCTGACTACCGGCCGCGCATGGAGCGGTTCCGCAAGGCGGTGCACAAGGTGCGCATGATCCAGCGACTGCGTCGAACCCGAGGGTACGCCTTTTCGCAGAACGAGTCGGGTCAAGCCAAACTGATCCGCTCCTATGATACTACCCGCCGGAAACCTCTGGGTTAAATTTCGGACTTGGAGCGTGTTGTCTATTTGGGGTGCACCGGTTGCACTGGCATTTTTCCTCGGGTGTTAAGTCGAGGCCATGGCGAGAGATCACTTTGAGAGGAAGTATTTGAGAACAGAATATCATAAGCCTGTTTCGTGCATATTAATACATGCTTACCTATTTTTAGTGGCTGTTTAGATAGGCGGCGGAAAAACAATGACACTATTCTTTTTACGTCATGTACAGTAACTAGTTTGAAGTGGGAACAGTCACGCAGGCGGTAATTTGGTTGTTTGTTTGTGTGTGTGTGGTAGTAGAGGGTGGGGCAATGAATAAGTGCGCATGCGTTGACCATTTTGCAGTTCCCTGCATATATACCCTTTTGTTATAAATAATGCGTGACACGACAGATTGACTGATCATAGCATAGGGTATTCCTAGAGGGTGGGTTTCTTGTTAAATAGTTTCTGACACAGTCATTGTTTTTATTGAAGACATACAGCACGGACAATTGTTGTCTTGGGTCATGCTGTAACCATGTCCACATGTTCAAAAACAAGAAATATTGGCGCCGAACACCAAATCATATAGATTAGGGCGTTTCTTGAAGGACCTCCGCTAGCCATAGTTGGCATTGAAAAAAGTGCTTTCGCCTGGACTAGTTAATGGTTGTATCTATCCAAAAATGATTGGGCGGTATTTGCGACCCTGCCCGGCTGCGGGTCGAGTTGGGGCAACGTCTGAGCGTTTTGTGTAGGTGGTGCAGGGGCAATCGGCGATGGCGGGCGCGGGGCACCAGGGCGTTGGATGCAACCACCGTACAACTGGCTGCTGGTAGAATCGCTTGCCTGAACCTGAGCTCCAAACAGCAGCGCCAGGCACAACAGCGGCAGCATTATCTTTGAGTCACGGGTTCCGAGGAACATGAGAGTCGAGGACTGGACAGTGAGCAAAGCAAAAGGTAAATGGGCCGAGTGGTCAGAGAGGCGCGTAATACTAGAGCAGAGGGCTTGGCTTTGATGGGTTAAAAGTGGGGTTCCATGCATCGACTATTTATAAACAAGCAGGGGTAGTGGTAAGCATCAGCCTAGCACACCTTGCGCTAATGGTTGGAGAGTGAGGGGGAGGGACATGCTAGAGTTGGTTAACTGAAGCCAAGGGCTCGGGCCACCGAATGCGTTGGGTTCTGCTTCGCATCCACGTCGAGGTATGCTTTTTGCCGACTGAAGTGCCAGTGCGGTTCATGTTCTGTTGACCTGAACTCAACCAGACCGCGTGGTATAACCATAGTATTCGCAGATGGCTCGGCAATGTGAGTGCGAATGCATTCTTTTTTAAAAAACGAGGCCTTATGAGTAGTGGTCCATGTGCCCTAGACATGGTGGCTGGCCTGTCTCATATGGCTCTACGAAGTAGAGGGGGGAGGGCCAGAGGGCGATGGTGTGCTATAATCATGGAGGCCTGCCGCATCGACTATAATCAATGCACTGCCCATGACAATGCCATGTGTGTGTGCGACAACTAAGCCATTCTGGTCGATATCATATGCGTGGGACTGTAAAAAGCGAACCGCGCTTACCAACCATGTGCATGCTGAAAAGGGCCGGGTCAATAGTAAGGGATAAAAGTGGCGATGTAGCCACCAGGATCACTTTCTAGCCATGGCCCTCGCTTGAATCCCTTGCCTGGCCCACCAGTCTTTTTTATTTTTGCTTTTATTTGACAGCTGTCTGTTTTATTGATGAGTCTTGATTCGTCCAACGCGTGCCAACCCTACCTTGGGCCATCACTAGATTGGCGCACAAGATGAATGAACTTGCCATAAAGCGAGCATGGGGTCATCAGCTACTATTACCGCGTGTATGCACATATATAGACAAGACATTTTTTCTCATAGTATATTTTGCTCGCTTTTCTTTTGCTACGCTCAGTCTTGCGCATTAAGGGCCCTCGCCGTGGGCATTGGTGAGCGCGGGGTCCAGTGACCATGGCCAACACAGGTTCCCACCCGACCTACTGGCTCGCTTAACCGATTCGCACACTGTTCTGACTCATGCCGCACGGCGAGCTCCTTTGGAACGCACATGTTTGACTGGCCTCTCACCGTGAGTGACACTTGCCTCCTATCGAACTTGCAGCAGCAGTGTTAGGGCACTCCTTGTCGTTACCCCCCAAATGGCAAAAGCCAGTCGCAGTTGTCATGTGAGGTTTGAGTGGTCGGCAGCATGTCGGTCGTAGTCCCAATTTTATTATTTTTGTTTCCTTTGTCGTTCTGCTGTGAAGGCCCAAAAAGAGCACAATTTTGCTGGGTCAGTCGGGTTGCTGCTGCAGAGCTGGTAAACTTGCGCCGCTCACCACTAGAAAAATAAATGGATGGGATTGGCCCTCCGCCAGCGTTCGGCAGTACACTGTTTTTTTTTGGGTGATGGGCTGGCGTCAAGCTGGAGCATGTGTGTGTATGGGGAGGGGGACCATGGGTGGCATCTATTTTTTGTTTCGGGTCATCGTAAAGTGCGCGCAGATATACTATCTATTCCACCGTGCTTGCTATCTGCTGTGACTGGTATTGGGCCTGGGCAGAACAGCGCAGGACAGGGTCGGTTTGACGAGAATTTCGCGCTTATCGTGGCGCTGCTCATTTACCAAAAGGGGGATCACGGGGACAGCGGCTAAGCAGGAGTGGACGGCACAGCCAGTTCCGCCTGTCACATGCTGGTCGACCGATAGTCGGTTACACTTGACCAATTGGCTGGTTGCTAGTAATAGTGGCCGTGACTGAGGTTGCAGAGAGGAAAATTACGTGGATGCGTCAGTCAGTCGGCCGTGGCATGGCATGTGCCGATTTCGCCAGTTTTCGTTGTAGTTTGCCTGTGACCGTTGGCCGCGTGCGATATAAAAGCCTTTCGGCACGCCAGACTGGCCCCCTCTGCAGCTGAAAGCTTGTGATAAAAGTGGTGGTTGTTTTTAGTTTTGTTGAATCGTTGCTGGTAATTCACTGCCGTATTTCGACGGCATTTTTTGGTAGGATAAGCCCAACTATACCTCCACTTGAGCGCCTATTCCACGCTCCACGATGCCACAATCGGTCCCAACCGTGGCCGGGGTGACTGTCCTGGGCCAGGTCACGCCCGCACACGCCACTATTCTGACGTCGGAAGCACTGCAGTTTGTGGCCACTCTGCAACGGGCCTTTAACGGTACCCGCAAGGACCTGCTTCAACGCCGCAAGGCGCGTGAGGAACAAATCAACCAGGGTATGCTCCCCGGTTTTTTGCCAGAGACCGCTCATATCCGTGCCAACGATACGTGGAAAGCTGCGCCGCCCGCGCCTGGGCTCGTGAACCGCCGCGTGGAGATTACGGGGCCGGTGGATCGCAAGATGGTCATCAATGCCCTTAACTGTGGCGCCCTGACCTTTATGGCCGACTTTGAAGACTCTAACTCGCCCACCTGGGCCAACAACTTGGACGGCCAAGTCAACCTGCGCGACGCCGTGCACCGTCAAATCGACTTTACGGCGCCCAACGGCAAAAAGTACGCGTTGCGCACCGATGCACCCATTGCCACTTTGATTGTCCGGCCCCGCGGCTGGCACATGGAGGAAAAACATCTGCTGGTGGACGGCGAGCCCTGTTCGGCCTCGCTGTTCGACTTTGCCCTGTATTTTTTTCACAACGCCCGCAAGTCGATGGAGATGGGGTTTGGTCCCTACTTTTATTTGCCCAAGATGGAGAGCCACTTGGAGGCACGGCTCTGGAACGATGTGTTCAACTTGGCGCAGGACTTGGTAGGTCTGCCCCGCGGGACCATTCGAGGGACGGTGCTGATTGAGACCATCATGGCGGCGTTTGAGATGGACGAAATCATCTACGAGCTGCGCGACCACTCCAGCGGGCTCAACTGTGGCCGCTGGGACTACATCTTTTCGTTTATCAAAAAGTTCCGCTACAACCCGCGCTTCATCTTGCCCGACCGTGCCGCCGTGACCATGACAGTGCCGTTTATGGACGCGTACGTGCGCTTGTTGATCAAGACGTGTCACCGTCGCGGGGTGCACGCCATGGGCGGTATGGCAGCACAGATCCCCATTCGCAATGATCCCAAGGCTAACGCTGCGGCCATGGACAAGGTTCACGCTGACAAGCTGCGTGAGGTGCAGGCCGGCCACGACGGTACGTGGGTGGCGCACCCGGCGCTAGTGCCCCTGGCCAAAAAGGTCTTTGACCAGCACATGCCCCAACCCAACCAGCTGTTCAAGCGCCGCCCTGAGGTGCAGATCACCGCGGTCGATCTACTCAACGCGCACGTCAACAACGCGGCAGTGACGGAGACGGGCATTCGCACCAACCTGTCGGTAGGGCTTATCTACACCGAAGCATGGCTGCGGGGATCCGGCTGCGTGCCCATCCATAGCCTCATGGAAGACGCGGCCACTGCTGAAATCTCTCGCTCCCAGCTCTGGCAGTGGGTGTACCACAAGCACCGTACCGACCAGGGCCAACTGATTAGCCCCGAGTACGTGCTGCGCTTGCTCGACGAGGAGGTTGCTAAGCTGAAGCAGCAAGCGCCCCAGCAGTACTCCAAGCTGGACCTGGCGCGCAAGTACTTTGCCACCCAGGTCACCGGCCAGGATTACGCCGATTTTTTGACCACCCTGTGCTACGACGACATTGTGGCCGTGGCCAAGTCCCACCTGTAGCCACTTATTCCATGCCTAATAGTGCATGGTTATGATTGCTTTTGATTGATTTTTTTCACGTTATTTTCTTTGGGAAGGGGTGAGTGTGGGCAACAATAGCTCGAAGCCCTGCCATATAGGCGAATGCCGTGAATAGTAAATCCCTATGCTTCAAGTAAGCAGCGGAGAGCGATACGCCAGCGGCTACACAAAATAAATTATCAACAACGCTCATCACAATCCCGCCACTGGTGACACCTGATAGGCTGGCCTGGTTTGGTCGGTAGGTGGCCATGGACCAGATACATCCGCACGGCGACATGCCTGATGCCATCAACGCTGGCACGTCGAGTGCACCCTCGCCGTATCCTGAGAACGAAAATGGCGTAGGGACGTCGATTTCACAGGCTAACCAAGGCCCGCCAGCATCTCATTAATTTAAATGATTATAGTCCATGGGCGCTGCGACTGGTGCGATACAAAAGACCTGAGGCCTTCAAAGAAATCTCCTCGAAGTTGGATTCCGAGTATGAGGTAAGTGATAAAACATCTGCTATGAATCATATATACGGCAGTGCGTTGTGAGTTAGTAACCTAGGACATTGTTCGTGGTTAACAGCCCTGTAATTTAACTGTCACGAAATTCGGCCGAGCAGGACCAACAACAATAAATGATGTAGCAATAACAGGTATTTATTCAAGCCTTAATTTGCCTCGATGGCTAAGGGCTTGTGTTTAAATAGTTGGCCCACAGGTGC